>CM069864.1:65866365-66163865 GCA_036172795.1 Pelodytes ibericus | reverse complement strand
GTTATATATGGCTTGGAAAGGCACCAGTCAGAGGGGACCTCTGAAACAGCCACCAATCGGGACAGAGGTGGCCTAGAGGTGACCAATCAGAAAAGCGAGCATGGGGGCGGAGCTGGCTGAGCGGGAACCACTATAAATGCGGCTGCAGGGTGGAGCAGAGGAGCTGTGTGAACGGGGCTGGAGCTGTTTGAACGGAGCTGGAGCAGTGGAGCTGGAGCTGTTTGGACGGGCTGGAGCAGAGGAGCAGGTGTCGGCGTTTCTTTGACTGAATCTGGCGTTTCTGTCACCGATTCACTCTAGTCAGGTAAGGTGCACTGTCACTGGAGGTGGTCACCGACATCTGACCCACCGGGGTGAGGGGGGGGGGGTCGACCGGACACTGCCTTAGGCATGACGCCCACACAGGGTTCCACGACGACTTGTGCTTTGTCCCGCACACCGGACCCGGTTCCCCACGGGATGTGCACGCACAAGATGGAGCCGTTGAACGAGCCAGCAAGCGAACACACAGCCCAAAACATGCCCACGGGGTGCACGGACAGTTGGTACATGAATTGACACCTAAAAAAAAAAGTGGTTTTAAAAAGCTCCATGACCTCTAGGGGACCGGTCAGACTTGTGTCGCCCAGGCAGGGTTCCGCGACTACGGGCGCTTTGTCCCGCACACCGGACCCGTTTCCCCACTGGATGCGCACGCATAACATGGAGCCGTTGAGCGAGCCAGCAAGCGAGCACACAGCCCAAAACATGCCTAAGGGGTGCACGGACAGTTGGTACATGAATTGACACCTAAAAAAAAAAAAGTGGTTTTAAAAAGCTCCATGACCTTTACGGGACCGGTCAGGCTTGCGACGCCCAGACAGGGTTCCACGACGACGGGTGCTTTTTACCGCTTACCTAGTCCGGTAAGGTTCACTGTTACTGGAGGTGGTCAAGTGGTTCACTTGACCCGGGGGGGGGGGCCACCGGACACCGCCTTAATACATATATATATATGTATTGTGACAAAAGTACTCTTGTCCTTTGGTACCTTGTCCTGGGATTTGGGGGTTACACACAGTCTTTCAGGCTTCAGAGACACTTCACACGCTGGATGAGGTAAAAAGACTTGCTTTCTTTTATTGTGGTTTAAAGATGCACAGCAAGGTATAACAGGTTGTTAAACAAAATATAAAATAAAATCCTTGCTCTTCTGAGCACTAACTAAACAAAAATCTTAAGCTAACTGGGTTGGATGGCTTGTCCATTTCCCAACATAATGTTAAATCAAAACCTTACTTCAGTGTTTTCAGCTCCCTGCTTCCATTCACCGAAATCAAAACACAGTCTCTCCCCTCCTCTGGCAGGGGAGTATTTAACAGCACCTGTAATCAGCAAGCCTGTTTAGGTGAGGTAAATTAGGATTGGAACACTGGGCTTCTCACCTGTAGGTTCCAATCAACAAATTAAATGTGAAGTGGAGCACTGGCCCACCCTACTCTCCAAGTGCTCCACCCCAGGGCCCACACATTCACATACATAAAGTGCTATATAAAGTGTAACATAACACATTTCCCTGGGGCTAATTACATAAAGTAGGAGCTGTGTAAAATCTGGGGAGATATATAGACTCCTTCCAGCACAATTCCTTGCTGTCGGTCACAGTATATATATATATATATATATATTTACTGCATCTTTAGAAAACACCAAAAAAAGAGGGGTGGCAATTATGTTTACAGCGGATCTATCGGTCCAGATTATACACAGAGAGGCAGACCCGGAAGGCAAATATCTTATCCTCGTATGTGAGATAGATAATAGGATCTATATGATCACAAATCTGTACGCACCTAACCAGTCTCCAATATGGTTTTTGACAAAGGTGTTAGCAAGGGCAGAAAGTTAAGCAAGGAACAAATATCGTCTTGGGTGACTTCAACTGTGTGTTGGACCCCACAATCGATAGAAAAACCATGAAGGCAGATAGGAGCATACGGAATAATGCAAAAAGATTAAGGGAATTGATTAGAAAATCGGACCTATGGGATCTGTGCAGATTTTTTCACCCTAGTGAAGTAGACTTCACCTGCTTTTCTAAATCACACATTGCCTATTCAAGGATCGACTTACTTGGGGGTTTAGGACTGATGAAGGCTGTTGCGATCGTGGCCTGCTGTATGCTTAATTATGAAAAATAATTATTAATGAAATAATTAATAAATATTTATTTAGACAAACAAGACTAACAGTACAACAATACATTTATTTGATTCGAGAATACAGATAGTCATAGTGGTCTATCTAAAGGGAGGTACTTCATATCATTAATATGCACTTATGAAGTTGCTTCTGTGACGTGAATCACTAATAAATGACTTTGCAACCCATATCCAATACAATCCACCTCTTGATTCACATCATATAGCGACAATATCTATAAATGTATCTCTCCAGAAGATAATCCCCCAACTATGGCACTCATTTCACAGTGATACCTTGGACACACAAACATATAAAGACAAACAAAAAAGACAATATAACCCTCAACAATAATCCCCACAGAATGTCCAACTGAATCCTCCTCACACAAGGCACTCCTCCATCTTTTTTTTTTTTTTTTACTTTAGCACTCAGAGATGAGAACCCTTAGTATAGTTAGGTAGAAGATGCTCTTATTTTCTTGTATTATCAAATCATCCTTGTGCCTTTTCTATTTCCTTCCTACAAATTCTTTAATTAAATTTCCAATTCACAATACAAAAACAAACACATCTGACATAAACAAAGGCCAACTAGTACCGAAGCCTCTAATTAGGGTGCGCATAATAAAACTCCTTGCTCTAGATGAAATATTGCACGTTGTTTATTCTAACTTTTGCTTGGTAAAATCCTAATAGGGTCTGCTGAGGGGCGGAGGGAGTTGGACGAATCCCGCCATATAATCACCACTCCGCCTCCCCCCCTCCCCCTCCCCCTCCGCAAGACGCTCCCCAATTATTATGCTGGGTATTGGTGTCAGGACAACAAAAAAACAATATCAAACAAGACAAACTAGGGTCCAAAAAGTATGGAACAGCTATTCCACGATCTGGTCCGAGGAAGCGAGTCTGGGAGTCCACAGCGACACCTATATGCAACATTCTGTACGGCATAATATAGTAGTGTCTCTAAAACTATCTATTCTCAGGGTTCTCTGCTTGATAGTTAATCCAGGGAGACCGACTTTCAGTAAATTTGGATGAAATTTTCCCAGAGGGGTCAATCTGGCCCTCGGCCGCCATTTGAAAATTAATCTGGTTTATTATTTGTGTCTCTGGACGGGGTATCTTTCTATCTCTATTGTCTTGCCAGTGCCATCTTACAGGCCAAGATGATATGAATGGCAAGAGAACGATTGGCCGAATTCGGAAGATTTAAATCTGTGTGAAGAAGGAATGCCTGGGGAGTCAAGTTATAATTCCTATGAAATAATGCCTTAAAGATGTGGGAAAGCATATCCTTCAGAGGGTCGAGTAAGCTGCAACCCCACCAGATATGGAATTGGTCCCCCTCAGCACGTTCACAACGCCAGCAAGTTATTCGGGTGAATTAGAAACAACTTCCGGGGAACCAAATACCATCTAAAAGCAATCTTAAAAAATAACTCCACCAAATTCAGTCCCTTAACCGCTTTCCTAGTAGAGGACACCGCATAGGTCCATTGGTCAGTGGAGATGGCAATACTCAGGTCTGCCTCCCAACTAGCAAGTGCTTTACATTTAATCGGGTCCGCAATAGTATCGAGTAAGATTTGTAGCTTTGTAATATTTTTGAATTTGTTTATCGTTTCTATAAAATTGTCCAAATCCGTTAGTTCCGTTATATGTATTGTAGAAATATAGCTCTTAATCCTGTAATAGGAAAAGAGCTCCTGAACTGGAAGAGCAAATTTCAAATGTAACTCTTCGAAAGATAGAAACTGCGACCCATGAAAGATGTCTCCCACCTTACAGATGCCATTGCGAGACCATTCCACCAGACCAATATTCTTAATAAGATGGGATAGTATTATAAAGGGAGCTAAGGAGGTAATTCCTTGTGGTTTAGCAAATTTACGTTTAAATCTGTACATTTCTTTACTTATGTCTTTAATGATTGGATTAGAGACAGACAGCTTTTTAAAGACAGGCTCATTCAGCCAGAACAAAAAATCGGCGGTCTCAATTTGAAACCAAATAGTAGGAGTTTCATTCGCATGCCGCCAGGCCAAGAAATGAGAAAATAAGGATATCTCGGCTAACCTAAACAGGTCAGGAAACCCTAAGCCTCCCTTTTTACTACTTTGTTTTAATATTGCTTTTGCTATCCGAGGTCTCTTAGATTTCCAGACAAATGTCGAGAATAAGAGACTACATCACGTCAAATAATATTTGGGAACTTTAAATGGAATTGTTCTCATACAATACAGAATTTTTGGGAGAACATAAGCTTTCAAGATTTGTATCTGCCCCAGCCAAGACATCTCCAGGCCCTTCCAGCGGAAAAAGAGATCTTTAAACTCGTTCACAAGGCATTCAAAATTATATAGAACAGTTTGTCTTAGGTCGTGTTTAATTTTAATACCCAGGTAATTTAGAACCGTGTTATTCCAATCTATATTAGCGATCTTCTGTAATTCGTTGATTTGGAAAGGAGAAAGAGAAAACACTAAAGCTTGAGTTTTAGGAATATTTAACTTATAGTTCGAATACGTGCTAAAATTACAAATCAAAGTGATAAGTTCTGGAATTGAGGTTTCTGGGGAGGTGAGGGAGAGGACAACGTCATCGGCATATAAGGCTATTTTATAGGAAGATTTATTCCCCTCTATTCCCCTCATCAGAGGTGAACGCCTGATTAATGCTGCAAGAGGTTCTATACTCAAGGCGTATAATAGGGGTGCCAAAGGACAGCCCTGTCTGGTCCCATTCTTGATCTGGAAAAATTCAGAGCCCAAGAAAGTACTAGTGATCTTGGCCCTCAGTACAGAATATAAGGCCATTGAATAGGTTTTAAACAGGCCGGTGACACTGAAGGCCTTAAGAGTCTGAGCAAGATACGGCCAACTGACCCGATCAAAAGCCTTTTCGGCGTCAAGAGCCAAAAAGACCGAAGGAATTTTATTATTCTTTACCCTGTGAATTAATTTCAGGATACGCCTAGCGTTGTCCGCTCCCGATTTCCCTGTCATGAACCTGGTTTGGTCCAAATGAATAATATCCGTTATAACACATTTCAGCCTATCGGCCAGAATTTTTGAGAATATTTTAATGTCCAGGTTTATTAAAGAAATAGGTCTGTAGTTAGATATGACCGTAGGATCTTTACCTGGTTTGAGAATAGGAGAAATAGCGGCCTCCAGCATCTCTGGAATAATTCCGGAGCCGGCCGCCACCTCTCTGAATACTCTCAAAAGTATGTGAGAAACAACAGTTTGATAAAATTTTGCTGAAAAACCGTCTGGCCCAGGTGGCTTACCTTTTTTTGTGGTATCTAATGTCTTTATAATTTCAGTTTCAGAGATAGGTTGTGCTAGAATTTGCAATTTCTCTTGTGAGAGTTTAGGAAGAGACAAACCTTCTAAAAAGTCTTGAAATTCTGAGTCCGATCTTATACTCTGAGGTAAATTGTATAACTTAGTATAATAATCAGCGAATGCATTACTAATCTGGGAAGGGGACAGACAGGTTTTACCTTCATGAACAATTTTATTGATCCTGACCTGTTGATTTCTAAATTTTAACTTCCTTGTAAGAGTCTTTCCTGGCCTTGCATTAGAGTAATACCAAGTCTGTTTCAATCGGAGCAGTGCTCTTTTTGTTTTATGTTCCAATGAAGTTTTAATAGCAGACTGTATATCTCTAATTTCGTCGGCAGTATGTTGGTTTGGAGTAAGTTTATTAATATTTTCCTTATTAGCTAATGAAATATAGAGATCTGAAAGAGATTTACCATACACCTTTTTCATATTTGAACCCATTTTAATAAGGATTCCCCTCAAATAACACTTAAGAGAACACCAAAGCATCTGATCAGTAACCTCCCCATTATCATTTAATTTAAGGAAATTGTTTGCTTCCAGACAGAGTTCTGACCTGTTTTTTTCCGTGTTTAGGATAGACTCATTCAGTCTCCATCTTGGCCTGGCGGCATATCCCGGACTATCCCTCATTTGCAATAGCAATGGGGCATGGTCGGACCAAGTTATGCTATCAATAATAGATCTAGTTATGTTGTGTAAATGGGGAGCCCTAGTAAAGAAGTAATCGATTCATGAATAGGAATTATGGGGGTTAGAAGGTAAAATCCCTACCTTAAGGGTTTTGAATTCTCCATATATCAAAAAGCTGGTTATTTAATGTAAAGTTAAGAAATGACTGGGCAGTTGATCTGGTCTTTTGGTCTATTCTGCGGCCATAAGGCAGACGTTTGTCGGTCTTTGGGTCCAAAATGCAGTTCATATCCCCCCCGAATATAAGAATTCCCTTTTCTATCCGCTCCACTTTTTCCATCAAATTATTAAGAAATATAATAGTCCCAGTTGAAGGAGCGTAGGTGTTTACCAAGGTGTATACTACATCATTGAGTCGACACACCAAAATGCAAAACCGGGCTTTCGGATCAGTTTCAAGATAGATTACTTCGAATTTGATAGAGGAGGATATTATAATTGCGACACCTCTCTTTTTTTTGTCAAGTAATGAGGACTCAAATAGATGAGAATATTTCCGAAATCTCCAGAGTTTTAACTGGGTTAGCTTCCAGTGAGATGGATGAAACATACATCAATCTTTCTGTTTGTTAATAAATCATAAAGGTTTGCACGTTTTTGTGGAGAGTTTAGACCCTGAGAATTTAAAGAGACAAATTTAACCGGCATCGATTACATTATTGTGGAAGGCACTAGTGTGCCCCAACTCCTCCCAGAACCGACCGTGGAATAGGACCCCGCACAAAACAACACAAACAATAACATAGAGGGAACTAACATTCTACATTCAGTAATAAGACTACGCTCTACTGAATATATAAACCCTACGTCCATCGCAGGGAACAGTCGAGTGAATGAGGAGCAGATAGAATGCAGATCGAGAAATTATCTGTGCGGATATAGCTTCTTAAAGAAAATTTAAAAAAAATTAACAAAAGAAGTGAAGAAAAAAAAAAAAGGAGGGGTAAGGGCATAAATAGGAATTTTAAGTGCAGGTATAGGTAGAGGATAAGATATCCACTACTTGGGGTTATCAACCAACAGAGGTTAAACAAATAGCTAAAAAGCGTGGTTTTATAGGGGTTGAATATAATTATTGGGGATATCTTCTAGACTATAATACTACAAGAAAATAAAAATCTACCTAGAGTGCAGTTATAAGTACTGGGTATAGAGTTAGTCTTTAGGTAAATAAAAGGGTTCAGACTTAGTGAGCTGCCCTAGTTTGAAAATTCGGGGAATATATCGTGAGTTGTGTATATCGTACAAAAAAAGAAAGAAAATTAAAGGGGAAAAAAAAAATCTTATAGTGTTTATTCAGTGATTCAACTCCCTTATAGATAATAAGTGCACCTAACCACAAGGTATTAAACCCGGGTCTGCTTTACAAAAGAACGGTGAATAACAGAGAAATATAGGCAGCAACACTAATATATCAAAAAGTAAAAGTGAATCAGTTTGAAATTTGACATCATGAAGAGTAGTGAAGGAGTTACATTATATAAGATATCTGTCAGACCCCAGTTCCATCCCATGCCTCCTGCAGGGATCCCCTACCTGGTCCAGCAGACTCCAGGTACCGTGCACCCCGCCGGGGGGGCACGCGATCGCAGTGTAGGCCGCATCCCCGGCCTGTAGTACAACCTGCCTCGTGTAACACAAGCACAGGTGTCATTCTGATGGCAGGGGGGCGTGGCCTGCGGCCCGGTGGTGTGCTCCCATTGGAGGATGCACGTGAGGTGTGGAGAGGGGGCAGGTCCTACTCCTGCCTTCACTATCTGGCTAAAGCCAGAGGGGGGCGGCCACCTGCAGGATGGTGGGCGGAGCAAAGGTCCTGGCACCCTATTTAAACAGCAAGCACTGTTCATTCAGTGCTTGCTCGTTTTCCAAGCTTGTAGTGTGGATACTCCCTCTACAGTGATTCCTACCCATACCTTTGTTCCTCGTTTCCCTGTGTTTATTGATCTCCCGGCTACCGAACACTTGGACTGTTTATCGACTACGTTTACCTCTCCACTCCTGACTTCGGATTCTCCATTCAACTACGTTTACCTCTCCACTCCGGACTTCTCTAGTGTGCGCACCACCTAGTGCCAACACCCCTGCGCTACGCTCCCAGGTCCCAACCCTGACATATCTATATACAGTGATAAGGAAATAACTAAAATAGTGTTCTCTAAGGTGTTTCATCACAAAGAGCCAACTTGAAATATCAGCTAATCTATAGGGTCCCTTAAAAACCTTCAGGCAGTCTGGGATACTGCAATTTTTTATTGGAGATCATCCCTTACCCCGTAGCCTCCCCTTGGGAGGAAAAAAAAAAAAAAACATTAAGATCCAGAACCTAATCAGTTATTAGAGAGCATCCCCCAAAGATGGAGAAAATCTTTTAGCTGGCTGGGAGAATTAGCAACATCATTTTTCCCCTGATAATAAATTATAATTTTAGTGGGGATGCCCGACCTATACGAGATATCATGCTCTCGAAGGATCTTGGAGAAAGGCTGAAATTCTTTTCTTTGTAGCCTAGTGGACTATGAAATGTCTGCATAAAAGGACAAGGATGAAAATCTTGGATCCTTTGTAGGTTTTAATCTGATATGTTCAGTCAATAGATCTTTTAATCGTGCATTATGAAAACAGACAATCACATCCCTAGGGGATTCTGCTGGCAGATTTGAAGGCCTCGGGAGACGATGAATTCGCTCAAACGGAAGCTTCCCCACTAGTTCGGGATCTAAGGAGATCTTCAGGAATTCAGCTAGATAATCTTCAAGATCCTTAGTCCCTATTTGTTCAGGGATGCCTCTGACTTTAAGGTTTCTCCTACGCGAGCGATCTTCCAGATCTGTTGTTTTATATTTTAAAGTGAAAGTATCTGCTTTCAAAACATCTATTTGTTTCGTCATTCCTTTAAGATCCTGTTGTAGAGATTTAATTTGCACCGTTTGATTTGTAATAGTCGCATGTAGATGAGCAATTTCGGTCTTTATATCTGCTAAATTTAGATCTGAGTCAGATTTAATCTTGGTGTATAAGTTATCAAGAGCCATATTAAGTGAAGTTTGCGAGATTGATAAATGAGAATCCGAGTGGAAATCATCCACCGATACTTCCAGCGTAGACTGGCTTGATATATCGGGTATACAAGATGCCGCTTTCGGGGAATAAAAAGACGATATCCCTTTAGGCTTGGTGTGTTTATAATTTTCATGCTCTCTTTCTTTCTCTTTATGTTTTGGAGGCATTGTATAAAAATAAATTGCTCCAAAAAGAGAGAGAGAGAAAAAAAAAGAGAAAGGAAAAATATACGATAGATCGACTCTTTTACCTCAAAGAGTAATAATAATTGCCTACCATGTAAGGCAGCAACCGCTCAATAATGTTTGTATACACAGTTTAGCCTGAGCTTTATCTCGGGGTCAGTAGAACCTGTGCGGGTTCCAGGGGAGCTGCTTATGGTGGATATATATATACTATTGGTCAGCAAAAATGCACCAATAAATTTCTGTTTGACCCATCCGGGGCCGGAGCAGAACGTATAAAGCTAACCCACACCCACCGTTGATTGGGACCTTTATTGCAGATACCTGAAGGTAAATTTATATATAAAGTCTCGAAGTTTTACTCAAATTGAACCTTACAGGGACCTTGTTTGCATAGTATAGGTCAGCAAAGGTAAGTATGAGCTGCTATCACATCCATAAAAAGATTCAATAATTGGTCTGTCCCCTGCCACTTTCCCCAACCATAATTATATGGATTGCGAGTGCCCAGAGATTCAAGCGTAAGAGATATATTAATATCCTTGTGGTATGTTACAGGGTATAAATCAGCCAAAGGTCCTTATATAGTTTCCCCAGCTTGTACCCAGTGCGGGAGGTAAGTGGTTTAGGGGCTATATGGCACCCTTGTTAATATATAGAGATGCAATGTTTTCCACCAGTTTTTTTCTTATCTTTTCCCTTTCCCCTTCCTTCTCTCGTTTAAGTTCCCAAACACACGTGGAGCCCACCCAGACCTGCAAAGGGACCCCCCAGGCAGGCAGACCCGGAACTGGCACCGCAACGGCGGCAAGGTGGGAAGGAAAATAAAAAGAGAAGAAAAAAAAATAGAGCTCTATACTTATCTGAGTTAATTCGCCTGATTCAACAGCGTCGAGTGAGTCAGTCAGACTCCCCAGGAGACTAACAGCGTCCAAACAAGGGGCAGCTGCTGATTCAGCATAGCAGAGCAGATTGTGGACAACGTAAGTCTGAAACGCGGGTAGTAACTTCGGGCACAGACACCTCCAGAGCGGTTAAAGCTGCCTCGTGGGAAGAGCCGGTCTGCTGCTTCAAATCAGCATAAGTGTGTCGGCATCTCGATCCTCAGCCTCTCCGACCTCAAAGACACACCTCACTCACGTCATGTCTCCCCCGGCACTCCTCCATCTTGATCCTGTCAAGACATCAATTTCAATAAAGTCACGGGAAGTGTAACTCCATATCCCCTGCTGCTTGAAGTTTCTTCAACAATCCACAATAGAAAACCAGGATCTCTTAAAATGAGCTCCAATCTATTGGAGAGAAAAATGAAACAAGGTGAAGCATCACACTTATCATTGGACAACAAATCATGCACAATAGTACATTTGCTGTCTGCATAGTAACCACCATTAAAAACATCCTACTAATATGGTGTTACCCCTGCTCTATACTCATTTGGATGATGATCCCCTTTCACAAAGCAAACAGTGTTACATGTATTACATCAACCACATTTCACATCAGTCACAAACACACACTCACAATCCCTGAAATCGGTTTCATATACCAAAATCCTATGTAACCCAATATCCCACACTTGAATCTTGGTGGGCAATGCTGTACACGGGAATAATTCCCATTCCCACCCGCAATCTATCAATACTGGTGACAGTACTTGAATGTGCTCTCCTGAAAACTCTTTGCACCACTCTATCAACCTAGAGGCTTTAGGGTGATAGGCTAGGGACCACAATATGCTTAGTGGTAGCCTGATAACCCAGAAACTTCCATAGATAACAAGTCCTTGTCTTTGGTTCTTCCATGAATTCTTTTAACAGTGTCTTCTTGCTGGACTACAAGCAACAACTCTTCTAGAATGTTCTCTCAAAATTGCAGTAATTCAGTCCACCTCTAGGTCTTCAGCTTCACAGTTCAATTGCCAAGTCGGTCCATCTTTTTCTTTAGGGCTACTCGGTGTGGCCACCTCTTATTGACAGGTGGAATCAGCTGCTCCTCAATTTTCACTCCTCTTCTGCAACCCATTTTGCAGGTTTGCATCTGCAGGAGAATTACATTGTTTCTGGCAATCTTGCTTGATGTTTCATCTTTGTCTGTATCTTTGTGGTCCACCACTGTATTGTTCTTGCATTGTGCTCAGGTAGGCAGTTCATTTCTGGACACTGATGTCTGTCGGGCCTGTCACATGGGTCAATCAGTGCAGGGAGTGTCTCTTCGGTCTTTAGACATACTGGAGTCTTTAGGATACAATGACTCACATACCTGTCGACTGTCTTGATGCACTACCTGCATGTATACGATTTCTTCTCCCAGGCAAAGCAAGCTTGTCAGTTCATCTCTGGTGTAAGGAGAATTAAAGAGAGGCCATTCCTAATTCAATCCCAGCTTGCCACGTGTATGCCTGTTTACCCTTCATCTACATTGATTGTACTCGGAACCCCAGTGCACACTGATGACACTACCAAATCCACCTTCCGGTAGTCAGCAGTAAACCCAGAGTCATCTGACACTTAAAACAGGCAAGACAAACGTGTTAATAGAGCTGACAGTGGGTTGAATATCTATCTCTCTTCTGTCCTCCAGACTGTCGGTGCTGCACATGGCAAACCGACATGGCTGAGGAAGAAACATCACCAGGTTTTACATGTTCCCTTAACTGGTGTTTACTAGGGAAGCATGAAAACAAATACTCCTCACTAACATTTTCTGTACTGTCCTGTTTTAAATTATTAACCCCTGACATCTGGCTTGTGGGCACTATATTAGTGGATGGAGCTGATATAATGGCAATTTTCAATTCACTTCCTGTCACCCTTCTCCATACCCCATTCTGTTTCCTTTCTTTATCCCTCCCCACACCAGCCTGTTGGCAGCGGTCTCCAGTGGATAATAATTGGGAAGCCATATCCCTGTTAGTCTGTTTACCAGGGTATGGGGACCTAATCTGCACTCCATCTCCACCATTTGCTAGGAGTGGCTTTTCAATGGGTACACTTCTTTGTTGGTTTAAATGTGGCTTTGTCAGGGATCCATTATTACTACAAGGGTTGTAAGCAACTGTATGTACCTGCCTAGGTCTGTTCACTATTGCCTCCCACCTTCTAAACATCTCTGCAGTAGGAATGCCATTTATCCCATCTCTAGGTATACCCGCCTGCAACAAGTCATTCTACATTTGCCTTCTAGTCAGCCTTGTATGATTCCCCTCTGACTCCACTCTAGCCTTTCCTGCTGTAAAAACACTCTTAGTCTGTTTGGTTTAGCTGTTTAACTCTTCAATCTATGCTAATAAGGAGGTCACATGGTGTATTTTACCATTGTCTTTAATCCCATAGAGCAGAGATAACAGGGGAACTCTCAGATCTAGCAGTGCTGTCTTTAGAAACCTTGACCGCATGCTATCTGTAAAATCCTCCATATCAGGCCCTTCCCTATTATCTTTGGTCAATCCTGCAACACAACCCATAATCCTTACATGATTTATGGCATCTTTCATTGTTAACCAGGGGGCTGTCGGCTCAATATCGGAGTGTGATGGGTAAACTAGTAACAAAGCATGGCGAACCATATCTAACAATAAAAAGGTCCCCCTAATCTCCCTTACCCTCTGCAATACCTGCATGAGCTTCAGATGCATTGTCAGCTTTCCCATACTTATGGCTTCCCTTGCATTCAACAGCACATGGTCAGCTCCTGCATCATACATTCGTAGCAACCACTCTCCCACATTTTCACCCACTTGTTGCATATGTATCTTAGCTAGCTCCATCAGCTCAGTTTGTGAGTAAGTCTTTACCACTTCCTTCATCACATGCTGTTGAATAATTACAGGACGGGCTTGTTGCCTGTCCAGTTCATTATCATCTTCAGAAAAGGACACATACTCATCATCAGTTTGCTTAAGAGTCTCTGGAGGATCCTATTTGGGGTCTGCAACCATAGCTCGCACATTGCTTACAGGCAGGGCCGGCCTTAAGTGTTCCGGCGCCCTGTGCGGGCTTCCCACGTGGCGCCCCCCCCCCGTCTCTTTCACCCCCCTATGTTTGTGTATCTCTCCCTTCCCATATTTGTCCCTTTCCTCTTCCTTGCCATGTCTGTCTCTCTCTCTCTCCCTGTGTTCTGTCTCTTTCCCCCGTCCCCTGTTCTGTCTCTCTCCCCCCGTCCCCTGTTCTGTCTCTCTCCCCCGTCCCCTGTTCTGTCTCTCTCTCTCCCCCAGTTCTGTCTCTACCCCCCTGCCCCTTTTCTGTCTGTCTCTCTCCCACCCCTCCCCTGTTCTGTCTCTCCCCCCTCCCCCTGTTCTCTCTCTCTAGCCCTGTTCTCTCTCTTTCCCCCCTCCCCCTGTTCTCTCTCTCTCCCCCTCCCCCTGTTCTCTCTCTCTCTCCCCCTCCCCCTGTTCTGTCTGTCTGTCTCTCCCCCCTAACCCCTGTTCTGTCTGTCTCTCTCTCCCCTCCCCCTGTTCTGTCTGTCTCTCCCCCCTAACCCCTGTTCTGTCTGTCTCTCTCTCCCCTCCCCCTGTTCTGTCTCTCCCCCCTAACCCCTGTCTGTCTGTCTCTCTCCCCCCTCCCCCTGTTCTGTCTGTCTCTCTCTCCCCTCCCCCTGTTCTGTCTGTCTCTCTCCCCCCTAACCCCTGTTCTGTCTGTCCCCCCTAACCCCTGTTCTGTCTGTCTCTCTCCCCCCCTAAACCCTGTTCTGTCTCTCCCCCCTCCCCCTGTTCTCTCTCTCCCCCTCCCCTTGTTCTGTCTCCCCCCTGCCCCTGTTCTGTCTCTCCCCTCCCCCTGTTCTGTCTCTCCCCTCCCCCTGTTCTGTCTGTCTCTCTCTCCCCTCCCCCTGTTCTGTCTCTCCCCCCTAACCCCTGTTCTGTCTGTCTCTCTCTCCCCTCCCCCTGTTCTGTCTGTCTCTCTCCCCCCTAACCCCTGTTCTGTCTGTCTCTCTCCCCCCTAACCCCTGTTCTGTCTCTCCCCCCTAACCCCTGTTCTGTCTCTCCCCCCTAACCCCTGTTCTGTCTCTCCCCCCTAACCCCTGTTCTGTCTCTCTCCCCCCTCCCTTACCTTTGCCTGAAAAGGTGTATCCATGGAGGGGGCGGAGCTAACCGGCACAGCGGTGTAGCTCCGCCCCCACCCCAGGAAGCAGAGCAGAGTCTGCATTACGGGGAGCCATGGGCAGCATGAGAAGGTGCTGCTCGGGCTCCCCATGCTTAATGCAGGCATGGGGAGCCGAGCAGCACTATCTCATGCTGCCCGGGGCTCCCCGTAATGCAGACTCTGCTCTGCTTCCCGGGGTGGGGGCGGAGCTACACCGCTGTGCCGGTTAGCTCCGCCCCCTCCCCGGACCAAGCAAAGCATGGCGAGCAGAGGGCTGGTGAGGGGGGATCTTTTGATCTCCCCCAGTCAGTGCCTCTACCGGCATTTTTTTTTTTTTTTTTACTTTTTTTTTTCTTTTTTACCGGGCGGGCGGGCGCCCCCTGGGTTGTTGCGCCCTGTGCGCTCGCACAGGTCGCACACCCCTAAGGCCGGCCCTGCTTACAGGCACTGGCTTTCTACATCTCTGTGACCTCTTGCGGTTTATCTTGCTTACCACTAGGTTAGTACATTTCTCTTCTAGGGCAGTCACATGGCATGCATTGCTACGCATACATTCCTTGGTTAAAACTAGGCAATCTTACACTTCCTGCAACTCTTTCTTAAGCGCTTCATTTTTCTGCACCTCACGGCTGAGGGCCTGCACAATTATCCACCCTGTGGTGGCAGCTGCTTTACGCTCTCTCTTTGAGTAAACCCCTAAATGCCTGCGCGCCAAGCTCAGTACCAGCATCAGAATATACTGGAGCTGCATATTTTATTAATTCCACAGCAATGGGTTTCCAACTACCAAATTCTGCCCATACAGGAATTGCCCCATATTTTGATCTTTCCTGCCCTGCTACAGCTGATGCTTGCTGATTGATTGTTTTAAACATCTTTACACAATATTACTAGCAAGGTCTATGCACTAAACACTGTACTGTAATACAGAAATAAACAAACAAACTATTCACTAGAGCTTAAGTACACAAGCACATGGGTTTAGAGCTCTAGAGCTTAAATACACAAATCTGTAACTTTATGCAATAAGTGTACAGTAAAAAAAACGGTATTCACTTTAATAAATTTTACTGTATCCTGCCGACTACGCCAATTGTTGCGGTCGTGGCCTGCTGTATGCTAAATTATGCAAAATAATTATTAATGAAATAATTCATAAATATTTATTTAGACAAACAAGACTAACAGTACAACAATAAATTTCTTTGAATCGAGAATACAGGTAAATTATATAAAGATGAATACCAAAAGACGTTGTGATATATATAATATACTTTATTTATACCTCTGGCGGTAAAAACAATATATTTAAAAGGATATCACAAACAAAGTTACAAACATACAACTGTTATATTCTATATAGCATTGTATTAATTAGATATAACGTGTGCTTAACTTCAGAGGGGTTCAGCAAAGCACATGGCTGTGTCCACAATGGTTCTTGATTCCAGGTCGATAAAGGATGATTTTGAAAGAGGTTCTGCAGCAGTTACTTTCTACTTTTAGTTACAATACTAGGCATTACACAAAACCCTAGCTTTTTGGCACTTAAACTTAGCCCAAGATGAAAGCTTTACTTTAAACTAGAAATAGTTTCAGAGCTCCTTCTTCTGACCATGTTGTTTCTTTTTGATCATTCCACATGTGTTTTTCCTCCTCCCCCCACACAGCTATTGTCCAGTATCACCTCCCCTCCAGGATTTACCTGGTGGAACAAAGAGTCATCACTCACTCCCTAGTGACACCTGTTGGTAGGAGTAATGCACTTCTTACAATGCGACATAGATCAGATATCAAAATGGAAAGGCTTTGAATAAAATAAGGATTTTGACTATCGCATGGTCTGATCATTGCCCAATCCTACTGGAATTAAAGGACCATATTAAAACAGGCAGATCCCAATGGAGGCTCACCGATCATTTGCTAAATAATAAGGAGAATTTGGCACACTTGGCTAAATTGACAGACCTTTTCTTTGAAGAAAATTACTTGGTGTGCCTATAAAAGTGTAATTAGAGGCCACCTCATAAAGATAGGGGCACAGGAGAAAAAGAGGAGAGGCCACACACTGTCGGAGATTTATATTAAGTTGGATCAGTTGAGATCTAAGAATATAATCAATCCAACACGATTAACAGAAAATGAAATAAGCCATGTGGAGAATAACATTAACAATCTATTACTGATAAAAGCAACCAAAGCTCTAGAAAATGTTAAAAGGAAATGGTACTACCAGGGCAATAAAGCAAACAAATGGATGACTGGTAGGTTAAAAGGGAATATAATCAAAAGAGCTATTACTAAAGTAAAGGAGGGGCAGGATTGGTCAATGATCCCCGATATGATAGGAGCAGTTTTTAAAAACTTTTATAAAAGCCTTTACAATCTACCAACGAATAATCATCCTGGCTATGCAGGCGGGTATTTAGTAAGGTTGAAGATCCCCAGAGTAAAGGAAGAACAACTGGCAGATCTCAATAATCCCTTCATGGAGAAAGAATTGCAGAGGGCTATAGATGGGCTAAAAGTAGGAAAGGCCCCTGGCCCAGACAGATTCAGTAGTAATTTTTTTAAGGTAATAGCAAGGAATATTAAGGGGGATCTAGTGAAGGTTTATAATTCTTTGGGGACCGAAAATAGGATACCAACAGAAATTCTGCAGATCCATATTATACCAATCCTGAAACAGGGTAAGGACCCCACAATAGTGGGCAATTACTGCCCAATATCTTGATTAAATGCGGACATTAAGCTTTACATCAATCAGCGTCGATCAGCGGTAAACAATGTCAGAAGACTCCTTGATATCTTGGAGGCAGTGGACAGAAGTGGGGAGCCCCAGCTGACCCTGGCATTGGACGCCGAGAAAGGCGTTTGACAGGGTTGGCTGGGGCTTCCTAAGAGATGCCTTGACGGCATTTGCTTTCTGGGATACCCTACTGAATAGAATCATGGCCCTTTATACAACCCCTGAAGCCAGAGTAGTAGGTAACGGGTTTGTTTCAACTTGGTTTTCTTTATCAAATGGAGTGAGACAGGGTTGCCCCCTATCCCCAATATTGTATTTATTGACTATAGAACCCCTGGCAGTTGCATTTAGGCATAATGTAGGAATAGGGGGGTACGAAACATCTAAAGGGCACATGAAAATCAGTCTACTTGCGGATGATGTTATTCTGACCCTCTGTAGGCCAAGGGAATCCATGAGGGAACTGATGAATACGATATCAAAACTCTCAGAATTCTCTGGATATAAATTAAATCTGGAAAAATCAATGGCTCTTCCCAGCAACATCTTGTTAAAGGATAAGGAAGCTTTAACAAAAAAATATGTGTGGGCGAATCAATATATTAATTACCTTGGGGTTAGGATCACTGCGGACTATGGTAAAACGGTTGAACTTAATTTCTTGCCACTATTAAAAACCACAAATAAACAATTAACTGAATGGAAACCAATAGGCCTATCATGGTGGGGCAGGATTAACATCATAAAGTCCTATATTCTTCCACGGTGGTCCTACCTATTTAGGATGGTACCCCTTAGCATTCCCAAGCAGTGGCTGAGCATGATTCAAAGAGCCATAAATAGGTTCATATGGCAGGGTAAGAGGCCACGAATGGCATCGGGTCCACTCTCCCTGGCAGCTTCCCAAGGGGGATTGGGCATGCACAACACTGAATCTTACTATTGGGCCAGTACGATTGCACATGCAATCACAACTCTATGCAATATAAATTACAGAGATGAAAGCTGGTACTTTAATTGAACAAGACTGTATAGGGACCCATGACCTAGGGATACTCTTTTGGAAAACTAAGCCCATAAAGGGGGAAAAGCAGAGGCCACAAATGTTAAATTCGACTTTGAGACATCAGATTGCTGGATGAGAGAGATTAAAAGGGAGAGTGGGATTGACTGACAAGATACTAAAAACTTGTCCAATTAATTATTTAAAGGGGAATATAGCGGACCTTAACTTGACTAAATGGATAGAATAAGGATTGGTTAAGATAGAGAACCTATATATACAAGATAAGGTGAAATCTTTACCGCAGCTAATGGAGGACACAGGTCTAAAAGGAAATGAAATCTTTAATTATCTTAGAATAAAGGCATATACAAAAAATATGTCCATCATGAAACAACAAAAGGGAGCAAAAAGCTGGACAACTTATTGAATTCAGAAGATACAAAACTTATGATATTGAGATGCAGGGCTCTCCTGAAAGAGATAGAGCTGGTGATAAAAATTGTAGCAAAAAATAAGTGGCATAAAGATCTATTAAAACCATCCCCACGGAGGCATGGACCGTCTTGCAGATAATGATGTATAAAACAATACACTGCCTAAACCTGGTAGAGACGCATATTAAAATACTCAATCATTGGTATCTAGTCCCGACACATCTGGCAAGGATGTTTCCCAGTAGATCAGACCAGAGTCTGAAAAAGTGACTGAAAAATATGAATATATAAAGATATAAATGAGACTTATCTGAGACAGAAGAGAGAGGACAATAGCAACCAAAACGAAATTTGACTTTTGTAACAAACTACTCCTATGCATATGATAACAAATATGTTTTAAATGATACAATAGTAAAAACAAAATATTTTTGCAGTAACGTATCTATTCAAATAATACTATATCTAAGGTGCTTCACAGGTATATCTCATTATATAAGGTTTTAACCATATACAGTATAAGAAAAAAAGTTTTTTCAAAATAATGCTGTAATTGTAAGGTTTAAGGACTCAATAAATTATTGTTGTCTCCTAGAAGAAAGACAAAAAAGGTAATAAAGTAAAAAAAAAGTAGTAAAGTAAAAGAGTAGTAAAAAAAAAGAGGGGAGGGGGGAGGAAAGGGGAGAGAAAGGAATAAAAGGAAAGGAAAGAATGACAAACAAAAGAAAAAAGGTAGTAAAGTTAAAAAGTAGTAAAAATAAATAAATACATATATATATATATATATATATATATATATATAATTAAAGGGGTGGGGAAGGAAAGAGGGAGAGAAATGAGGAAGGGAAATACAATAAAATAAATGATATTAAAAAAAATATGACACATCATATTCTTTGTTCATACCATATGGTTTACGAGTGCCTAAGATGAAAATCCAGTAGGTTTTACAGTACCCTCATTTACATGATAGCCCCCCCCCCCCCCCCCTTTTGGGCCCTGTTTAATACATTCAATAACCTGCACTCTGAAAAACTTATTTTGGATCTCTGGATTACACTGGAGAAAGTGATTGCTGACACTGGAGTCTGATTATATATAGCCTTTATGTTCTTTGCACCCCTTCTAGATAACTCTTTCATGAAAGCATTTGTACAGATATTCTAGGACTTTGTTTATGCTAAGACGAACCTTGAGAAGTAGGATTGTTCCAAATTTAGCCAAGCCTCCTGGATTTTTATAGTTAAGAGTCTGAAAAGGTAAAGCCAGAAGAATGTACGACTTGATGACAATATTTTAGTGGTCTTTAGTAAAGACAGGGAATTTACTAGACATGTGCATTCTTTTTCGGACGAATGCATTTTCGGACGAAAATAGCATTTTCGTCCATTCGTCCGAAAAACGAATAACGAAAATATTAACTAACAAAATCCGAATGAACGAATGGTTAATAAACGAAAATCATTCGTTCATTCGTCCATTCGACCATTCGTGCTATTGGCATTCTAAACCGAAATGGAGTCGGTTTATACAATACCAATAGCATTGTACATTCCATAAACCGACATGAATGACTTTCGGTTTATGGAATGCATGTAATGCTATTGGCTTTCTATAAACCGAAATTGAGTTCCCATTCATACGAATAGGTCAATTGACCTATTCGTATGAATGGGGACTCTTTCGGGCATTATTATTGGCATTCTATAAACCTAACTAGAGTCCCTCCTCATTCATAAGAATTTCTTATGAATGGGGACTCGACTCTAGTTCGGTTTATAGAAAGCCAATAGTATTCTATAAGCCGAAAGTCTTTAAAACGAACGACGTTCGGTTTATAGAATACATGTAATGCTATTGCTGTTCTATAAGCCGAAAGTCTATAAACCGAACGACGTTCGGTTTATAGACTTTCGGTTTATGGAATGTATAATGTAATGCTATTTGCAATGGCATTACTATAAACCGAAATAGAGTCGGTTTGTAGAATGCCATTGCCAATTCCATAAACCGAAATTCGTTCATTATGTCGGTTTATGTAATGGCTATTTTGCTATTGGTATTCCATAAACCGACTCTATTTCGGTTTATAGAATTGCCAATAGTATGAAATGATTTGAATTTAGTATTTAAAAATAAATTGAAAAAAGTGGAGAGTTTTAACCCCTTCTTGATGCATGGTTCTTGCGTCCCAAATGACGTAAGCACCAAAACGTCACGATTTGTTCCTGGCCACTGATCACAAGGTGATCGTTAGCCAGGAACACTATGGCAGAGACCCAATCAGGGTCTTAATAGACCCTGTGGGTCCCTGCCCAAAAATTGCAAGCCCTTCGGACGTCACGCACGATTTAGAGAAATGTAGCTGGTGCTCGTTTTTGAGCACCAGCTAAATTTCCCCTGCCAGACTGGCCTCATCTGACAGGTGGGATCCCGCTGCAAGTGCCTGCAGCATGATCCGAGCCGCGATATGAGCTGTTTAACACAGGACGTACTATGCCGTCCTAACGACTTTAAGGGACTTAAAATCAGGACGGCATAGAACGTCCCAACGTCACGAATGGGTTAACGTTTGCTCTGGTCATAATCACAGCACAGGCTTGTAGGAGTTAACTGTAATTACATTAATACATGAAAAGAATATAAGTAATATAGTAAAAATGTACAAAATAAAATTTATTTTGAAAAAAATAAATGAGGTCCATAAACTTGGAAGGAAACGGATCACAGTAAAAAGAAACTGTGATCAGCAAGGGAAGTGTTAATACCCCTTTTATAATCGAGGTCGTCTTATAATCTGACCTCAAATTGAGGTCAGACTATAAGACTGGGATCCACGTCCCCAGCAGAGCTGCAGGGGACCTGGATCCCCCTCTCTAACAGCAGGGGATGTCTGCGCGATGAGCGCAGATATTCCCTGCTGCCGCCCGGCATGACCGCCGGGACTTCTATGATGAAGCTGGGTACTTCCGGCTTCCTCATAAAAGTCCTGGCGGTCGTTCCGGACGGCAGCAGGGGAGGTCTCGCTCATCGCGCAGACATCCTCCGCTGCCTCGTTAGCCACCAGGGAGAATCGGGCAGCTGGGGGATGTCTGCACGAATCGTCTATTATGTATAGTGCATACATCCCCCGGCTGCCCCCACTAGCCGCCAGGGAGCAAGAAACAGGTGAGGGGGGGACAGAATAACAAGGGGGGGGGGCAGAGTAACGGGGGGGGAGAGAAACAAGGGGAGGGAGGGGGGAAGAGACAGAAACAAGGGGAGGGGGGCAGAGAGAAACAGGGGGAGGGAAGGGGGGAAGAGACAGACACAAGGGGAGCGAGGGGGGAGCCAAAGGGAGGGTGAGAGAGAGACAACACTAAGGGGGGGAGAGCGACAAATCTGGGGGCAAGGGAAAGAGAGAGGCAGCATTGTCACATAAAAGGAAATAAAAACAAGAATTTTTTTAATTCATAATTTTTTATTAAAAAAGCAATTTACATGTGAATATATACTAGACATGTGCATTCGTTTTCGGACTAATGCATTTTCGTCCGAAAATTGCATTTTCGTCCATTCGCCCGAAAAACAAAGAACGAAAATGCTAAGCTAACGAAAGCCGAATGAACGAATGGTTAATAAACGAAAATCATTCGTTCATTCGTCTATTGGTAGTACTATTGCATTCTATAAGCCGAAATAGAGTCGGTTTATAGAATACAATAGCATTTAACTATACGGAGACAGAGTCTCCATTCATAAAATTATGAATGGAGACAAACGTATAGTTAAAAGCCGACAGCCTATAAACCGAACGTTCGGTTTATAGGCTGTGGGCATTTAACTATACGGAGACAGAGTCTCCATTCATAAAATTATGAATGGAGACTTTGTCTCCGTATAGTTAAAAGCCGGCATTTAACCCCTTAGTGACATGACTTTTTTGGCTTGTCCGACGCATGGTGACATGGGCTGTTTTAACATTTCTGAAGTGTTTGTGTTTTGCTGTAATTTATTTCTGTCTCATTTAGTGTACCCGCACAATCTATATATCATTTTTATCGTTATAAGAAGGGCTTTCTTTTGATACCATTATTTTGATAATAGCATATCATTTGATGTAAAAAAAATTTTTTTATGACTTTTATTTGAAAAATCGTATACTCATGTACAAGAGACAACAAAAAGACACTGCTAAAAAGTTTTTAATATATGTCCTGAGTTCAGAAATAGCCCATGTTTTTATGTTTTTGTGCTTTTTTATTCATGTTACAGGGCCAGAACTATAAGTGGTGCAAAGCTATTTTAAAATCCTTTCTTTCAAAATTAACGATAGTGACATTGTAACACTGATTTCTGTACTAAATCCATGAATGACACCCAACATGTACATATTTTTGAAAACTAGACCACTCAGGGCATTTAACTTGGGGTATTTTGACACATTTCATGTAGCCATTTTACCACCAATCTATGCCAAAGTTTGCAGCAAAAAATCTTTTTTTTTAATTTTTCACATATATTGCAATTTAGGTAAACATTACCTTAAAATGTGAAGGGGTATTTCCAAATAACACCTCAATATGTGTTCAGCAACATCTCCTGAGTACAGGGATACCACCCATGCATAGGTTTGTTGGTTTGTTTTGGGGCTAAAAGGCCACATTTAGGGGGTGCGAATTTTGGTTTTCCAACTTGGAATTCTGACATGCAGAAAACTTGTGCCCATGTCCCATTTGGGACATTTTTGAAGCCAGAAAGTGTATTCTACCCCACAAAACCATATATTTTTTTAAACTAGACACCCTAGGGTATTTCAAATGGTAGTATTTTAACACTTTCCATGCACTAATTATACTACCAGCCTATGTCAATGTTTTGGGTAGTAATTTTTTTTCATATACATAGTACTTTGGGCATGAATTCACAGATCCTGTTATATGTCAGTGCCAAACAGCACCTCAATATGTGTTCAGCAACATCTCCTGAGTACAGAGATACCCCCCATGTATAGGTTGGTTAGGTTATTTGGGGGTTAAAAGGCCACATTTGAGAGGTGCGCTTTTTGGTTTTCCAACTTGGAATTCTGACATGCAGAAAACCTGCGCCCATGTCCCATTTGGGACATTTTTGAAGCCAAAAAGTGTATTCTATCCCACAAAACCATATATTTTTAAAAACTAGACACCCTAGGGTATTTCAAATGGTAGTATTTTAACACTTTTCATGCACTAATTCTACCACCAGCCT
This sequence comes from Pelodytes ibericus, assembly GCA_036172795.1. Lineage (NCBI taxonomy): Eukaryota > Metazoa > Chordata > Amphibia > Anura > Pelodytidae > Pelodytes > Pelodytes ibericus. The sequence goes on along the minus strand of CM069864.1, from coordinate 66,139,889 downwards.
ATGTCAATGTTATGGATAGTAATTTGTTTTTCACATTCATTGTACATCGGGCATGAATTCACAGATCCTATTATGTGTCAGTACCAAACAACACCTTAATATGTGTTCAGCAACATCTCCTGAGTACAGGGATACCACCCATGTGTAGGTTAGTTAGATTATTTGGGGGCTAAAAGGCCACGTTTAGGGGGGGTGCATTTCCAACTTGGAATTTTGACATGTAGTCAGCCTGCGCCCATGTTCCATTTGGGACACTTTTGAAGCCTGTCAAAGTATTTTACCCCATAAAACCATATATTTTGGAAAACTAGACATCCTAGGGTATTTAAAATTGGGGTATTTTAACACTTTCCAAGTGCTAATTCTACCACCAACCTATGTCAAAGGGTTGGGATGCCATTTTTTCCCCACACACATTGTAGTTCAGGCAGGAATTTTCAGATTCTGGTATTTGCCACTGCCAACCAACACCTCAATATGTGTTCAGCAACATCTCCTGAGTACAGGGATACCCCTCATGCATAGGTTTGTTGGTTTGTATTGGGTCTAAAATCCCACATTTAGGTGGTGCGTCCGTGTCCTTTATGGGATATATCTTTGAAGCCAGCCAATGTAATTTACCGCCACCAAACCATATATTTTTTTATCGGTAGACCCCCATCACTACTTGTGGCAAGGGCTCAGCAACCACCGATACATCGCTAGATGATGTATCAGAAAGCTGAATAGGGTCAAAATCGAACCCTGAGTTCGCAGCCTCAGAATCAGTGCGTAAGCAGTGATCTCGAGCAAAGAAGGGGTTAATAAGAGCCTATCTAGTACTGTAATACATTACAGTACAAAGAAATTAATCCATAAAACAGTGCAGACAGCAAAACATACTGTTGCTGTGCAAGATTACTGCTTACACAGTGATGAATGGCAGGGAAGGGGTTAATACACAGTGAAAGACTTTCATAAAACCTGCCAATTTTATAAAATGTTATTTTATATCACTAATACTGATCTGTCTCTTTCCGTCACAAAAATGTAAGTGAGGAGAGGGAGGCAGATCAATATTTGTGAATATTGATCCGACCAATTTTGATCTGACCAGGGCGAATGGTGAGCTTAATTGAGAAATCACCAAACCGCCTTTGCCACTAATTCGCTGTTACTGATCGCTATGCACTCAGGCAGCTTAAAAAAAAAAAATCTCAAATATTTTTACTTTACATGTAATCCGCTAGCGGGTATGTGTAAAAAAAAAATAAAAAAATATGCAGACAGATAAAAATTGCTTTGGCGTCAATATCATTGCGTAAGCAGTGATCGACGGCAAAGAAGGGGTTAATAACTCTTAGAAGAGCCTTTTTAGTACTGTAATAAATTACAGTACAAAAAAAATTAACCCCTAAAAAATGCACAAACAGCAAAAATAAATGCGCTGATGTGCACGATCACTGCAAAGCAAGGTGAGTGAGACATACAGGGGAAAGGGGAGGGGGTGAAAGACATTACATGGGGAGGGGTGAAAGACACTACAGGGGGGGGGGTGAAAGACACTACAGGGGGGGGTGAAAGACACTACGGGGGGGGTGAAAGACACTACAGGGTGGGGTGAAAGACACTACGGGGGGGGGTGAAAGACACTACAGGGGGGGTGAAAGACACTACGGGGGGGGTGAAAGACACTACAGGGGGGGGTGAAAGACACTACAGGGTGGGTGAAAGACACTACAGGGGGGGGTGAAAGACACTACGGGGGGGGTGAAATACACTACAGGGGGGTGTGAAAGACACTTCAGGGGGGGTGAAAGACACTACAGAAACATAGAAACATAGAAACATAGAATGTGTCGGCAGATAAGAACCATTCGGTCCATCTAGTCTGCCCAATTTTTTTATTTTTTTTTTGAGTACTTTTATTAGTCCCCCGTTCCCGGTCTTATAGCTAGGATAGCCTTGTGTCTATCCCACGCATGCTTAAAATCCTTGACTGTGTTTACCTCTACCACTTCTGCTGGCAGGCTATTCCATACATCCACTACCCTCTCAGTAAAGTAATACTTCCTGATATTACTTTTAAATCGTTGCCCCTCTAATTTAAGACTATGTCCTCTAGTTGTGGTAGTTTTTCTTCTTTTAAATATACTCTCTTCCTTTACTGTGTTGATTCCCTTTATGTATTTAAATGTTTCTATCATATCCCCCCTGTTACGTCTTTCCTCCAAGCTATACATGTTAAGATGCTTTAACCTTTCCTGGTAAGTTTTATCCTTCAACCCATGAACCAGTTTAGTAGCCCTTCTCTGAACTCTCTCCAAAGTATCAATATCCTTCTGGAGATAAGGTCTCCAGTACTGCGTACAATACTCCAAGTGAGGTCTCACCAGTGCTCTGTACAATGGCATGAGCACTTCCCTCTTCCTACTGCTAATACCTCTCCCTATGCAACCAAGCATTCTGCTAGCATTTCCTGCTGCTCTATTGCATTGCCTACCTACCTTCAAGTCCTTTGAAATTATTACTCCTAAATCCCTTTCCTCAGATGTTGAGGTTAGGACTGTACCAAATAGTCTATATTCTGCTTTTGGGTTTTTACGCCCAAGGTGCATAATCTTGCACTTGTCCACATTAAATGCCAGTTGCCACTGCTCTGACCATTTTTCTAGTTTAGCTAAATCATTTGCCATTTGGCTTATCCCTCCATGAATATCAACCCTGCTGCAAATCTTTGTATCATCAGCAAAAAGACATACTTTACCAACAAGACCTTCTGCAATATCGCTAATAAAAATATTAAAGAGAATGGGTCCAAGAACAGATCCCTGAGGTACCCCACTAGTAACAAGACCTTGCATCGAATATACCCCATTGACTACAACCCTCTGTTGCCTGTCACTCAGCCATTGTCTAATCCATTCAACAATATTGAAATCCAAACTCAAAGATTTCAGTTTATTGATAAGCCTTCTACGTGCGACAGTGTCAAAAGCCTTACTGAAATCTAGGTAAGCAATGTCTACTGCACCACCCTGATCTATTATTTTAGTTACCCAATCAAAAAAATCAATAAGATTAGTTTGGCATGATCTCCCTGAAGTAAACCCATGCTGTCTCTGATCTTGAAATCCAAGCGACTTTAGATGTTCAACAATCCTATTCTTTAACAAGGTTTCCATTATTTTCCCCACTACTGAAGTAAGACTTACTGGTCTATAGTTGCCCGCCTCCTCCTTACTACCTTTCTTGTGAATGGGCACAACATTAGCTAATTTCCAATCTTCTGGAACTACTCCCGTTAACAATGATTGGTTAAATAAATCTGTTAACGGTTTTGCTAGTACACCACTAAGTTCTTTTAATAACTTTGGATGTATCCCATCAGGTCCCATCGACTTATTTGTCTTTACTTTAGACAGCTGAAGTAAAACCTCTTCCTCTGTAAACTTACATGCATCAAAAGACTCATTAGTCTTTTTCCCTAAATGAGGTCCCTTACCCTCATTTTCATTTGTAAAAACTGAACAAAAATATTCATTAAAGCAGTCTGCTAAGCCTTTATCCTCTTCTACGTAGCATCCTTCTTTTGTTTTTAATCTAACTAATCCTTGTTTTACTTTCCTTTTCTCATGTATGTATCTAAAAAATGTTTTATCCCCCTTTTTCACTGACTGGGCTATAGTCTCTTCTGTGTGTGCTTTGGAAGCTCTTATAGCTTGCTTTGCCTCTTTCTGCCTACCCTTATAGATCTTTCTATCTTCCTCACTCTGAGTATTTTTATAATTACTAAATGCTAGCTTTTTATTTTTTACTATTTTAGCCACCTCTGCAGAGTACCACAGTGGTTTCTTCAATTTTTTGCTCTTACTGACAAGCCTTATGCAATTTTCTGTTGCCTTCAGTAGTGCAACTTTTAGATAATCCCATTTCTCCTGGACTCCATTTAAATTGCTCCAGTCTGATAATGACTCCTTCACAGCTAATCTAATTTTAGAAAAGTCAGTTTTTCTAAAATCTAAAACTTTTGTTTTTGTGTGGTGTGACTGCGTCACTGTTCTTATATTAAACCACACTGTCTGGTGATCACTAGATCCTAAACTTTCACCTACAGTAATATCTGATAACAGATCTCCATTTGTGAACACTAAGTCTAGTATGGCCTGCTTTCGAGTTGGCTCCTCCACTACTTGTTTTAGAGATAATCCCAGTAGGGAGTTTAGGATATGCGTACTCCTGGCACAAGTAGCTGTTTTGTATTTCCAGTTCACATCAGGAAGATTAAAGTCACCCATGATGATCACTTCTCCCTTCATTGTCATTTTAGCTATTTCCTCAACTAGTAGATTATCTAACTCCTCTATTTGTCCAGGGGGCCTATAAATCACACCTACCCGAGTTACCATATGATTACCAAATTCTAATGTAACCCAAACTGACTCTATGTTCGCCTCACTAACTTGTATTACGTTACATTTTAAGCTATCCCTCACATACAGGGCCACCCCTCCCCCTTTTTTACCTTCTCTGTCTTTTCTATATAAAGAGTACCCTGGTATTGAAATGTCCCAGTCATGTTTTTCATTATACCATGTCTCAGTAACAGCCACTAAATCTACATTCTCAGTTGCCAATATTGTCACAAGTTCATGGATCTTATTCCCTAAACTGCGAGCATTTGTAGACATGACCCTAAGCTTATGCTTTTTTAGCACGCTGACTACAGGTAACTTCTGTACCTTTTTTGGGGGGCAATTGGATTGATGTTTTATCGCCATTTTGCCCCCCTCTTTTAGTTTAAAAACCTCCTAGCAAAACCTCTGAACTGCTCACTGAGAACATTCGTTCCCTTTTGAGAAAGATGCAAACCATCTTTTTTGTACAGTTCCTTTCTATCCCATAGTAAACTTCCATGAGAAACAAAGCCAAATCCTTGCTCCCGACACCATTCTCCAAGCCACAAGTTGAAGTTCCTAATACGCATCCGTCTATCATTCTGAATGTTGTGCGCAGGCATAACTTCAGAAAAGGACAGTGTGGACACAACCTGCCGTATATCATTGGCAAGAACACGAAAAGCTTCCTTCACCTCTGAAACCTCATTGCAAGCCAAATCATTTGTCCCTAGATGAACCAGTAAATCCAATTCTCCTTCCTGATTTGCTTGCTTAACAATATTAGAAATACGCCTCCTGTCTCTGCGAGCAGTAGCTCCAGGAAGACATCTCACTAAGCCAATAGTGTTCAACTCCGCACCTCTTATGATAGAATCGCCCAACAACAACTGCTTTCTATCAGGCCTCACCTTCTCCTTGCACACCTTAGCCACATAGGAGAGTGGTTCCTCAAACTCTGCGTCTGAGCCTGCCTCCACAACACCACTGCACTCTGCAAGTGCTGAAAATGAATTCTGGACAGCCACAGACTGTGGGACATGCCTTTTATCCACAACTCTAAGCCTACCAGATCCAACAGTAATCCACCTGCCATTCCTAGGAAGCCTCTGCGGCAATGGCCTCTGTGTCAGTGACTTCGCAACAGTCTCAGCCCGAGTTTGTTTTACAGATAAATTACAAATCTCGGACTTTAAAAATGCAATCTCCTGCTGCAATCTTGAGAACTGTCTACAGATTAGACAGCCTCCAAACCTCCAAAAAATGGAATGTGAAACAAATGCAGAACAATTATCACAGTAAACCAAATCTGCCATTTTAAGAATTTAAATCAAAAAGATCTTTTAGTTTTTTTTTTCACCTCTTGTATACCTCAGACTACCTCCAGAGTATCTCCAGAATATCTCTTAAATATACTCTTTGAAAAGCAGCTCTTAGAAGAGCAGCCAAGCTATTAAATTAGCTTAGGGGGGGTGAAAAGACACTACGGGGGGGGTGAAAAGACACTACGGGGGGGGTGAAAGACACTACGGGGGGTGAAAGACACTACAGGGGGGGTGAAAGACACTACGGGGGGGTGAAAGACACTACAGGGGGGGTGAAAGACACTACAGGGGGGGGGTGAAAAACACTACAGGGGGGGGTGAAAGACACTACGGGGGGGTGAAAGACACTACAGGGGGGGGTGAAAGACACTACAGGGGGAGTGAAAGACACTACGGGGGGGGGTGAAAGACACTACAGGGGGGGGGGGTGAAAGACACTTCAGGGGGGGGTGAAAGACACTACGGGGGGGGGGTGAAAGACACTACGGGGGGTGAAAGACACTACAGGGGGGGTTAAAGACACTACAGGGGGGGAGGTGAAAGACACTTCGGGGGGGTGAAAGACACTTCGGGGGGGTGAAAGACACTACAGGGGGGGGGGGTGAAAGACACTACGGGGGGGTGAAAGACACTACGGGGGGCTGAAAGACACTACAGGGGGGGTGTGAAAGACACTACGGGGGGGGTGAAAGACACTACAGGGGGGGGTGCAAGACACTACAGGGGGGGGGTGAAAGACACTACAGGGGGGGGTGAAAGACACTACAGGGGGGGTGAAAGACACTACAGGGAGAAGGGGGGTAAAAGACACTACAGGGGGAAGGGGGTGAAAGACACTACAGGGGGAAGGGGGGTAAAAGACACTACAGGGGGAAGGGGGTGAAAGACACTACGGGGGGGTGAAAGACACTACAGGGGGGGGTGAAAGACACTACAGGGGGGGGTGAAAGACACTACAGGGGGGGTGAAAGACACTACGGGGGGGGGTGAAAGACACTTCAGGGGGGGTGAAAGACACTACGGGGGGGGGGGTGAAAGACACTACGGGGGGTGAAAGACACTACAGGGGGGGGTTAAAGACACTACAGGGGGGGAGGTGAAAGACACTTCGGGGGGGTGAAAGACACTACAGGGGGGGGGGGGTGAAAGACACTACGGGGGGGGTGAAAGACACTACGGGGGGCTGAAAGACACTACAGGGGGGGTGTGAAAGACACTACGGGGGGGGTGAAAGACACTACAGGGGGGGTGCAAGACACTACAGGGGGGGGTGAAAGACACTACAGGGGGGGTGAAAGACACTACAGGGAGAAGGGGGGTAAAAGACACTACAGGGGGAAGGGGGTGAAAGACACTACAGGGGGAAGGGGGGTAAAAGACACTACAGGGGGAAGGGGGTGAAAGACACTACAGGGGGAAGGGGGGGTGAAAGACTACAGGGGGAGAGGAGGGTGTGAAAGACTACAGGGAGAAGGGGTGAAAGACTACAGGGGGAAAGGGGTGAAAGACACTACAGGGGGAGGGGGTGAAAGACACTGAGGGTGAAGGGGATAAGAGAGATGCCCCAGAAAGGACACAGAGAGAGAGAGAGACACCACAGAGAGAGAGAGAGAGAGAGAGAGAGAGACGCCACAGAGAGAGAGAGAGAGAGAGAGAGAGAGAGAGAGAGAGAGAGAGACGCCACAGAGAGAGAGAGAGAGACGCCACAGAGAGAGAGAGAGAGACGCCACAGAGAGAGAGAGAGAGAGACGCCACAGAAAGGACAGAGAGAGAGAGACGCCACAGAAAGGACAGAGAGAGAGAAACGCCACAGAAAGGACAGAGAGAGAGAGACGCCACAGAAAGGAAAGAGAGAGAGAGAGACGCCACAGAAAGGACACAGAGAGAGACGCCACAGAAAGGACAGAGAGAGAGAGACGCCACAGAAAGGACAGAGAGAGAGAGACGCCACAGAAAGGACAGAGAGAGAGACCCCACAGAAAGGACAGAGAGAGAGAGAGACGCCACAGAAAGGACAGAGAGAAAGAGACGCCACAGAAAGGACACCGAGAGAGAGAGAGACGCCACAGAAAGGACAGAGAGAGAGAGAGAGAGACGCCACAGAAAGGACAAAGAGAGAGAGAGAGAGACGCCACAGAAAGGACAGAGAGAGAGACGCCACAGAAAGGAGAGAGAGAGACGCCACAGAAAGAAGAGAGACACCACAGAAAAGACAGAGAGAGAGACGCCACAGAAAAGACAGAGAGAGAGACGCCACAGAAAGGACAGAGAGAGAGACGCCACAGAAAGGACAGAGAGAGAGACGCCACAGAAAGGACAGAGAGAGACAGGCTACAGATATGCGAGACCGGATATGTCTCACACACTGCCCTGATATATACCTCTGCACAGGGCAATTCATATAACTCTGTGTACATACTGGAGGTATATATATTGCCCTAGACAGGCTTTTATATCAGTCTTATCTATAAATAATACACTGTTCACATGTGCTTTTTAAAATGCATGATTTTCCCTTCTATGAACAAAAAAATTATATTATGCTATGGGCTGCTTTAAAAATCTTATGCGATGGGGCTGGTATATAAATTTTTTCCAGGGCTGGTTTTTGTTCCCAGTCCGGCCCTGTGTGTCGCCAAGGGGTTAACTATACGGAGACAGAGTCTCCATTCATAAAATTATGAATGGAGACTTTGTCTCCGTGTAGTAAAATGCCCACAGCCTATAAACCGAACGTTCGGTTTATAGGCTGTGGGCATTTAACTATACGGAGACAGAGTCTCTATTCATATGAATGGAGACTTTGTCTCCGTATAGTTAAAAGCCGACAGCCTATAAACCGAACGTTCGGTTTACAGGCTGTGAGCATTTAACTATACGTAGACAGAGTCTCCATTCATATGAATGGAGACTTTGTCTCCGTATAGTTAAAAGCCGACAGCCTATAAACCGAACATTCGGTTTATAGGCTGTAGGCATTTAACTATACGGAGACAGAGTCTACATTCATAAAATTATAAATGGAGACTTTGTCTCCGTATAGTTAAAAGCCAGCATTTAACTATACGGAGACAGAGTCTCCATTCATAAAATTATGAATGGAGACTTTGTCTCCGTGTAGTAAAATGCCCACAGTCTATAAACCTAACGTTCGGTTTATAGGCTGTCGGCTTATGCATAATTACATAAGCCGAAAGTCTATAAACCGAAAGTCGTTCGGTTTATAGGCTTTCGGAATTTTACTACACGGATCAAAGTCTCCGACTTTCGGTTTATAGACTTTCGGCTTATGTAATACATGTAATCCTATGGCTATTCTATAAACCGAACGTTCGGTTTATAGAATAGCAATAGGAATACATGTATTCCATAAGCCGACAGCCTATAAACTGAACGTTCGGTTTATAGGCTGTCGGCATTTTACTACACGGAGACAGAGTCTCCATACATAAAATTATGAATGGAGACTTTGTCTCCGTGTAGTAAAATGCCCACAGCCTATAAACCGAACATTCGGTTTATAGGCTGTCGGCTTATGGAATACATGTATTCCTATTGCTATTCTATAAACCGAATGTTCGGTTTATAGAATAGCCATAGGATTACATGTATTACATAAGCCGAAAGTCTATAAACCGATCGTTCGGTTTATAGGCTTTCGGCATTTTACTACACAGAGACAAAGTCTCCATTCATAATTTTATGAATGGAGACTCTGTCTCTGTATAGTTAAATGCCAACAGCCTATAAACCGAACGCCTTTCGGTTTATAGACTTTCGGCTTATGTAATACATGTAAACCTATGGCTATTCTATAAACCGAAAGTCGTTCGGTTTATAGAATAGCAATAGGATTACATGTATTCCATAAGCCGAAAGTCTATAAACCGAAAGTCGTTCGGTTTATAGACTTTCGGCTTATAGAATACAAGTAATACTATTGCCTTTCTATGAACCGAACGAGAGCCCCATTCATAAGAATTTCTTATGAATGGGGCTCTCGTTCGGTTTATAGAAAGCCAATAGTATTACATTGTATTCTATAAAACGAACGAATAATAATGAACGAAACGAAAATAATGAACGAATTTCGTCTGAAACGAATGCATTAATGAACGAAATTCGTTTTAGACGAAATAAATAACATTTTCGTCCGAATGGACGAAAACGAAACGAAAATTTTAGTTTTGCACATGTCTAGAATTTACCTCCATCCAGTCTGTATGATGTGAAGGAATTCTAATTCTTAAATATTCTAACTGTTCTTGAGCCCATGTGAACTCATATTTAGTTTTTAAGAACTGAGTTTCTAATGTTGAGAGCCTTATTGCTAAAGCAGAGGTGTTCTCTTTATTCAGCTTATCATTTTAGATTTTATTAAACTCATGGAGAACTTTAAGTAGCTCAGAAACAGACTTTTATGGCTTGCTCAGTGTCATCAAAATGTGCATACATATGAAGTTTGAATAAAATTTTTCCTGATTTCACCTTCTAGCTTCTAGCTTTGGATTGTACACCACAGTGGGCACCGCTGCCTTGTCCCATTCCCAATGGTAAACCATTCAGATGAGATCCCTGGGCCTACTGTTCTAGCTGAGGGACAGTGTATTATTATACACTGTGCCTTCCTTTAGAACAGTGGGTTCAAGCCCTGTCTTTCGGCTCCTAATATTGGGCTCCTTATATTGGGCGCTCGGGGTCTAGTACAATCCTGGACCTCGTGCGTGACAAACTCACTCAAATGCTTTTTCTGCATGAAGTTATGGTTGTAATAAAGGCGTATTGTCCTCATGAGATATATATATAAATAATACTGAAATTTTCCTTATGTTACTACATGGGAATCTACCGGTATGAAGCCAGATTGATCTTGATCTAGCAGATCCTCAATTATCGTTTTAAGTCTTTCTGCAATATTGATAAATATAGTTTTAGGTCCACGTTTAAGAGAGCAATTGGGCCTTTTGTGGGCGGTATGATGAGGACGTAGCTCTGTCGATGTGAGTGGGAGGAGCACCTACGGATGAGAGAGATCGATAGTGCGGCAAGCCAAGGCGGCTCTGACTGAGTTTGGCGTCTCCCCCCTGAGAATTAGCGATGACAATCCCTGTTCGAATGAGATAGAAAGCGGAGGCTCCACGGAGCGAGCAGACAGGAATTCACAACACTGTCTGATATCAGCGCAGTATCATGTCTGTAGACACCCGCCGGTTGAAGCTGAGTCGCTGGTGGAAAACGCTGTGATGGAAGTCGCATGGCAGCGGAGGTGGAAAACGCTCAAAGCTGTCTCCACACATCAGTGGGACAGATAGGAGAAACTTAAGATAAGTGACTCAATATTCCTGCTTTGCTAGATTATAAAAGCTGCATAAAAATGAATAATCCAGCATATTACACAATATTGAAACTGTATTTTACCTACTTTAACAAGTGAGCAGGACATAGCAGACAATTGCAGATAAGCAACTTTTTCTATATACTTTTATGAGGCTTGAGACTATGCTTGTTTGATACCTCTTTGATAACCTGTAATAAGATCAGAACTGATTAGCCCCCGGTGACCAAACTTGAATAGACTAATTGCACTCTGATCAATTGCTGTCACACATTGCATGGAGAAAGCATCCTGGGCAAGTGGGTTTGAAAACTGAAAAGATATTAAACAAGCCTGAATACATTTAAACATAACTTACACGGAGAACGGGAAACCAGCCAAATAGCTTGGAGCTTGTAGACAAAAGAACCGCTACAACAATTCAAACCAGCATATTTATAGAACTGGTAATCCCTATTCTCTCCTATAGAGGTCTTCTTTACCACTGCTTAAACTACTATCTACAGTCCACTGGGAGAGAGGAAGGGGAAGAGGGAGAGGAAATGATTATTCTCTTCTAATCTCCTATATGAAGATCACTGCTGTGACTGTTTAAATTGCTACTCACAATCTGTTGGGGAAAGGAATGCAGTATTACTTCTTCCCTTTCTTTAACAAATTATCCTCACAAATGTCTCCCAAGACAGATAGATCTAATAGATCCGATAAGGATAAAGAAGAAAAAAATGAGAAAATCAGAAATACTGGGAAATCAAATAAAACACTTCCAATAAGCTCTTTTTATTCCCCCCGCAGCCAAGGAGATTTGTCCATTCTCTCTGAAAAACCGGCTGCTGATCAAAGCAGTGAAAGCAGTACATTTGACTCAGCCAACTATATCTCGCAAGCAGATCTTACCACCGCCTTAGAAATTCTTTATCAAAAGATAAGGGTAGATTTGGACCATAATTTAACTGACTATAAGGAGGAACTTTTGCATTTAAAAACTACCATTCTCCCACAGTCCAATGAGATTATCCTACTGCAGCAAAGTCAGTGATCTTCAGGTCCAGAAATCCTCTTTAAATACAGAGATCATGAAAATGAACCTAAAGATTAGTGATATTGAAGATCGCTCAAGGAGACAAAATCTAAAAATAAGAGGAGTCCCAGAAGAGATCACAGATATTTTTCAAAAATGTCCTAGAGTTACTCTCTACCTATCTAAATATAAAAATATATGGCCCAGTTCCTATAGAGAGAGCTCATAGAGAGAGATTATCCACTGATAGCAGAGATATCATTGTCTGTTTCCAAAGTTTTAGAGTTAAGGAAAATGCTGGTCAGAGAGATGAGGAAGAACCCTGCAAAAAATGTAAAATTTGTTGATCTTAAAACATTTGAGGACCTGTCAGCCTCAACCAGAGGATTCAGGAAAAAATTCACAGAACTAACCCTACACCTGAGAAACAACACTATTGTATATAGCTGGGGTTACCCAGCAAGTCTCAGAGCCATGAGGGGAGAAGAGAAACTAAACTTTTCGGATCCAGACCAATTAAGGACAAAGATGGACAATTGGGGTCTGATATAGCGATACTGCAAACTCCTTCACCCTTCTAGCTTACATCTCAGTGGAGGAGCGGAAGACCAACTGACTTGATATTTTGTGCTTTTTGTGGACTCAGAACTCTTTACATTGGGTTCATAATACTGGGGGTGAATCCGGTCTTACACTGGAAATTGTAGATGCATTTAGTAGTTTTACACTAGAATTGTCAGCTGCACCCAGAGTGGACTTGCAAGGAAGGAGAGGAGAAGAAATATATATGGGGTTTTTTTTTTTTTTTCTCTCCTCCTCTTTTTTTCTATGTGATGAGGTAGGGGGGAGGAACAGGGGAAATTATAAGAAGGATATAATTTAAGAATTGGATCTACACCTTATGCTATCAAAGTCTAAGATAATAGATATTTAAATTTAAGAATGAAGATGTTGGAAATTATATCACTTAAAATGGTATACGGGCTAACCAGCTGTTTTATACCCATTTGGGGAACAATCGCTGATATATAAGAGAGGTCCCTGCCTACCTCTCCTTAAATTGTTTTTTTTTCTCATTAGAGTAGCACATGGTTGCACAAATTTATTGACGTATGGAGGAGGAGGAGCAGAGAGATTGGAAAGTACTGTCATAATGAATTATCTGCTCATTTTCTTATAAATATAGAAATGGAATATACATAGTCATCACTGAATTAGAGGATTACTGTGCACAGATTTAAATAGAAAATGTTGCTATGATGGATTGGGATATAAGCACAATTTGCATGTTCGTAAATGTGTGATTTGTCTATAATGGATAGAGATATAGAGATCAATATTGTAGATATTGTAGAGAGATAATCTTGGCTTTCCCTCTTTTTTGCATTGGATATGGTATGGGGGAAGGGGGAGGAACAAGGGAAATTATAAGAAGGCACCATTTAAAGAGTTGCACTCACACTTTATTCTATTGCACCTAAAGATCAAGATACCCAAATTTAAGAATTTAAGAATGAATATATGGGAAATTACAGTGTACAGACGACTTAAATAAATAGATACACGGGTTAAAACCCAATACCATGTCTATTGGGGAAGAATCATTGATATTCAAGATGGAAGGGGGAAATGGAGGTCCCTCCCCGTTGTTATTTTGCATTCTAAGTACTTATTTAAATAGAGTTATATAAATTTCCACAATTTTGCTGAGTTACGAGGGAGGGGGCGAAGATGACGGAAGGGAAATTAGCTTCAGATTTGAACTGTCTGTTTCATTTTTTTTTTTCTTTCTTGGCATTGGATATGGGATAGGGTAAGGGGGAGGAACAAGGGAATTATAAGACGGCACAATTTACAGATTTGCACTCACACTTTATTTTACTGAACCTTATGATAAAAGATACTCAAACCTAAGACTCTAAGGATGAATATACAGGAAATTACAGTGTACCGACTATTTAAATATATAAATTCACGGGTTACCACTACCATGTCCATTGGGAAAGTATTATTGATATTTAAAAGGGAAGGGGAAAATGGTTGTCTCTCTCTCGTTGTTACTCTGCACTTTAAGCACTTATTTAAATAGAGTTATATACATTTCCACAATTGTGCTGCGTTACGAGTGAGGGGACGAAGATGACGGAAGGGAAATAAGCTTCAGATTTGAACTGTCTGGGTTTTTTGGGGGTTTTTTTTTCCTCCTCTCTCCCACTTTCTCTCCTCTGATTGATATTTCTGAACATAAATTCTCAGCATGATGGGATGGAAAGTGAGTAGTAGTCTCCACATTGGTAGTCCTCCCTTTGGAACCTCCTACAATGATTCAATTACTCTTCATCTTTAAAAGATCTAACTATGAGGGATGGTTATGACAAGACAAAAAGAGATTTGTGTACCATCTCTATCTGCTCTGACTACATAAATTCTTGGCATAATAGTAGTGGAGATGAAGAGTATTTTTGTTATCGGTAGTTGGGAGTTTAGAACGTACTGTAACTACTTGTAACTATTGGTATAGATCTAAATGAGAAAAAACTGTGTAAGTATCACTTTCACCATTTGTATTGGTTTTAACTGATTACACTATTTGGGGACAAAAACACACAAGTAGATTGCTCCTTACACTGATTCGGGACTAGGGGGGAGGGAGGGATGGAGGGGAAGGAAAAGTAGAGAAGAAAGTCCGTTGGTGCTCCTCACAAAATTTTCCCTGATGGATCAGGGAAATGAATCCCTTACGTGCCTGGCAGATTTGTCTGTGGGTACATTTAAAGGGAATGCTGAATGGATGTGGTGTGACTCAAGTAGAATGAATGAGGTTTCTCTCTGTGGTGCCCGCGGCGCGGGGGTGTGGGCCTGCTCCGGGGGACAGATCCCTGGATGGCGAAGTCCAAATAGATGACACTTAAAATCGTATCTATAAATGCGCGGGGCCTCAGTTCACTTCATAAAAGAGCATTTCTTTACGATCTCTTGTCAAATCAATGATATCCTATATACACTCACCAATCTTTATGCTCCATCAGATCATCTAAATCAATTCTTAAAATTAGCTTTAAAAAGAATTGATGAAGTCGCTAAGGGTTTGATCATCATCGGGGGAGACATGAACTGCATTCTCGATATTGAGAGACAATCAATGAAAAAAATGTAAATATTATAAAGATCTGGTGCAAAAGGCTGAGAGATTTGCGGATCTCCTAACTCCTAACGGTAATATATACGATGTCTGGAGAGTCCAGAACCCGGACGAAAGAGATTTCACATATGACTCATTGGCCTATTCTTCCTATTCTCGGATAGATTATTTTTTGTGCTGGGCCCAACCCTGGACAGGTGCTCCCAGTCCCGGATTGGACCCATCACATGGTCGGACCACGGCCCTATTTTTCTGGAAATCACACAGAATCTCGATTACAGGTCCAAAAACTCTTGGAGATTGAATGAGTCTCTTCTCGCAACAGACACCTCGCAAGCGGATCTCCTGTCCCAGGCAGAATCATTTTTAAAAGATAATGATACAGGTTACCAGGGATTTTAATTTGTGGTGCTCCATGAAATGCTATATTTGAGGATACCTGATAAAACAAGGTTCCTGGATTAAAAAGCAGAAGGGGAAACCACTGGAAGATCTTTATATAATATTAGCTAAACTTGAACGAGAAAATAAGCGGAATCCCTCGATCCAGGGGAACATAGAGATAATTAAGATTAGGAAGGCAATAACAGAGAAAATAATAGAATAAGCATTAATAAAAGAGCTTATTGATCCAAGGAGAAATCTGATTGCCGCTTGGAGTCAAGAAGGAATTTTTCCCCCAGGAGGCAAAATTCGAAATAGCTTCCTTAGGGGTTTTTGCCTTCTTTTGGATCAAAAGCTGTAATGATAGGTAGAAGGGTTGAACTTGATGGACTTGTGTCTTTTTTCAACCTAAATTACTATGTTACTATGTAAAATCAGAGAAAAAGCAGATTATACTCTGAAGAAACTTAAGCAAAGATGGTATTGCGGAAATAACCAGGTTGGTCGAGACTTAACAAATAAATTAAAACAGCTGAACCAAAGAAATAGAATAAAAAAGATTGTATATAATGGCAAAATATGCCTATCTCCTAGAGACATTGCTGAAGCGTTCCGCGCGTACTATGAATCCCTGTATAATCTCGCTAATATGCAAATGGAAGAATCAGATCAGCTTACATTTCTTAACGATCTGCGCTTACCTATAGTTTCGTCAGAAGGACTGGAAACTCTGAGACAGCCTTTTACACGACGGAGATCTCCAAGACAATATATGAGATGAAGATTGGTAAGGCACCTGGGCCGGATGGCTTTCCATTATATATAGGATCCTAGATCTGGTTATCACTCTGATACTGGAAATATTGTATAATGGTATTGATAGAGATATAACATTTCCAGACGAAATTATGGAAGCCCTAATATTTCCAATCCTGAAGTCTGGCAAGGATCCGACCCAGGTCACTAATTATCATCCCATTTCTCTTATCAACCAAGATATCAAGGTATATTCTAAAATTCGGGCCCAAAGCTTGAACCAGGTTATTGAGGGACTTATTGCCTTGGACCAGGTTGGATTTATGCCGGGCAGATCTTGCGAAGAAAATACTCGCAGGCTCCTCGGCATACTAGAAGTAATACAACGAGAAAAGACTCCCTCAGTCCCCAGCATTAGATGCTGAGAAAGCATTTGATAGAGTAAATTGGAAGTATATGTCGAGTACCCTGCAGGCTTTTGGTATAACTGGCCCATTTCTGGATAGGACACTTGCTCTTTACTCTAGCCCCAAGGCCAGGGTGGGGGGCTCATTTTTGCGTTCAACTCTCTTTGGGATCGGGAATGGGACACGCCAGAGATGTCCGCTGGCGCCATTGTTGTACGCTCTTTCTATTGAACCACTGGCGGCAGCATTCCGTAATACCGAAGAAATCAAAGGAATTAGAATAGGGAATAGGTCCCACACCATTATGTTATACGCGGATGAAGTAATGCTAACCCTATCCTCCCTGCAACACTCAATACCTGCAATGCTGCAGTTAATAAACAGGTTCTCTGATTTCTCAAACTATCGACTTAATTTATCCAAAACTCAGGTCATACCACTCAACCTAGACTCTTGTCAAAGAGATACACTGGAAGGCCTAGGTCAAAATATATACAGTTTAATTCCGATTGATTATTTAGGTATACAAATCACACATACACTGGAAAGTTTTGTCCCTGTTAATTATTCAGCTCTTAAAAATACTTTAAACACTTGGAAGACACTTGAATTTTCATGGTCAGGTTGATTAAACATCATCAATTCCAAAAGTACTCTACTTGATGAGGGCCATCCCATATAGAGTCCCTATGGAGACATTAAGACAATTTGAGAATTAATTCCTGAGATTTATCTGGAATACTAGGAAGCCCAGGATAGAAACTCGAGAACTGAAGAGGAATCTAGGTAATGGTGGCCTTGGCTTACCTGATTTAACTAGACTCCAGAATGCATCACAGCTAATACATTTTCTGGCATGGCGGATAAAATAACAGTCTGATCCGGGTTGGATCGACATTGAGAGTGGGAGTGGGAGGTGTGGACCCATTCTTATTCCAGTGGATGGATCCACCCCTTTTTAGAAAGATTGGTTATGAAAATAAAATTGTTAAAGGGGTTTTTTGCCTTCTTTTGGATCAAAAGCTGTAATGATAGGTAGAAGGGTTGAACTTGATGGACTTGTGTCTTTTTTCAACCTAAATTACTATGTAACTATGTAACTATGTAAAACACTAATAGAAAATCTATACAGATTGCACAAAATAATAGGAACCCCGAAAATGCTTACTCAGGATGCCCAATTAAACATAATTACGATTCTGATCCAGGACATGTGTCTGTCCCACTGGGGCAGCAGCGGGATAGCATATGTCGGCGATCTGTTCAGTAATGCTGACATACAGGAGTTCCCAGACTTACAGACACACTTTGGACTGCCATCTGGAGAGCTCTTTACATACTTGAGAGTAAAACACTTCCTGAAAAACATTGATATCCCCCCTACTGATGTTTGGGGAGACTTTGCTCAGCTGATCCTCTCCGCTCCAAAGAGATTGATTTCCAGACTGGTGGCCTTTCTGGCCTTTCTCCAGCCGCAGACCAAACCAAGGGCAATACTCAGGTGGGTGGCAGATCTTATGATAGATGAACCCCTTGGGAAGTGGAACGCGGCATGGTGCTTCTCCAGACTCCATTGTGCAAATCTGAAGGAACAATATATCAAACTGGTATATTGGTGGTACCTGGTACCTTCACGATTATTCAGGTTCCAGCAAATACCAGATGATATATGCTGGAGATGCCTTAAAGATCAGGGGTCCCAGCTCCACGTATGGTGGGTTTGTAGCGCCCTAGACGAACTAAAGATAAAATTGAATGAGAAGTGTGATGAAATTATTGGCATGACCTTCCAAATGTCCTCACAGACATTCCTGTTCCACATGGATATTCCAGGCAGAGATAGGCATACGAAAATACTACTAACCAATACTCTAATGGCCACAAAACTATGCCTCACCAGGTACTGGCGCAGAGTGGAGATACTCACATGGCCAGAAATTGAAACTCAATTGGCTAAACAAGCGGGTGCCGAAAGGTACTTTTATAGTAGGGATAAAGAGACCAGGGACTTATACTTAAGAATTTGGGCGAACTGGAAAGAAGACACCCCGCGCAATTGCAAACTAGATATATTAATTGCAATATGTGCTATTGGGTTGTGGTGGGGTTGGCCCTCCGCGGCGGGCGCGCTCCCCCTGCTTGACGGGGGCACCAATGGGAGAGACGAATTTATGGATCTCTGAATGAATGAAAGAGTGAATGGTAGAATGCCCTACAGGATCACTGAATATGACTGTTACAGACCGTCTACCAGACGTAGTGGACCCTCTGCCCGTTGTGTGAAATCACCTCCTTAGTCCCCAATTAAAGCTCAGCATTCACCCAGCAAGTCTTTCCTGGACCCTTGCCCTTTGTACTCAAATAGACAGGACATCTAGCAGTTAGGTACAGCAAGATTGAACAACTCCTTTATTTGTGTAACAACAAAGACTTATAAAAAGACATACACATGACATCACAGACATTAGTATACAATGGGTGGGGGATGGAACTAAACATAGTTCTCCAACTAACTGGGGCTAGGAAAACATTAGACAATTAGACTGCAAACCAAATAGGAATTAACATAGAGTGAGTAGACCTAATTACAATACACAGTAATGTACACAACATAATCAGTTTACCAGTAAATCCAGTTAATACAGAACAATGGATGTTGGAGTAAACTATTGTCACACTGTCACATTATAACCCTTCAGAGTGGTCTACTCACAGAATTAAACATTACACATAACCAATATATTAACAGAATATAACTAACTAACAATACTAACGTATAGTGTTATGGCACATTCCTTACCCAGGTCGTCTGTTTATTCGTGAGTTGGTCCGGTAGATTCAATCTACCGAACACCCAGGCAGAAAGGCACGGACAAGCCTTTATGCAGGGGAAAATACAAGCTTTTACCATGGGGCCATAGTCCAGAGGCAGCAGACAAGCAACCAGGCTTCTCCAGAACATAGTGGCGAGGTTGGTTCCACCACAATGACCATGAACCCATCGGACACCTCGTGTAAGGTTTAACTACCCTATAAATCATGACAGAAAAGATAAATGACTTGGACTTGAAATAGGAGGAGATCTATGACTAAGAATTAGATAAATACGGTAGAAATTGGGTTCAAATGATTGTAATTTGTGACTGAAGTGATCTTGACTGGTCTTTAATTCCAAGATAAGGATGTTGTGGTATGACCATGTTTTTTTCTCTAATCAAGATCTTTTTTACATATTCTATTCCAGTTAAGTTTACCATAATTATATCAATCCTTGAATAAGAATTGTAAGATCTTGAATAACAAGTGAACTCCCTATCTTCTGGGTGAAAAACCTTCCACAGATCCATCAGACCTGCGAACTATAGATAACTTTGAAATGCCCATGCTAGATTTTTTGAATTTTTATTAGTAATAACTCCTTATGATCTGCTTCTGTCCATATCTAGATCCGCCACTGCATTAAAGTCGTCTGCCATCAGTAAGATATCCTGTTGAACCATTTCCACCTTAAAGAAGAACACTTGTTTTTCATGCCATTTAATTCACACACAATGATAATATATCTACCATTTATATCCACCTATTGGTATTTAATATCTACAGTATCTCACAAAAGTGAGTACACCCATCACCTTTTTGTAAATATTTTATTATATCTTTCATGTGACAACACTGAGCCTGTGTGTTAAATTTGGTGTTTTCGCTCTCACACTCTCTCATACTGGTCACTGGAAGTTCAACATGCCACCTCATGGCAAAGAACAATTGTTGCTCTACATAAAGATTACCTAGGCTATAAGAAGATTGCTGCAGCACCTTGGGCAAGATCACACAGCGGTTTCACAGGACATGTTCCACTCAGAACAGTCCTCGCCATGGTCGACCAAAGAAGTTGAGTGCACATGCTCAGCGTCATATCCAGAAGTTGTCTTTGGGAAATAGATGTATGAGTGCTGCCAGCATTGCTGCAGAGGTTGAAGGGGTTGGGAATAAAGAAAACAGTCTTGATGATAAATCGGCGGTGGCTTAATGAAGGAGACGAAATGATGATACCGGACACAGAACAGGCTGTAGACTTGGTTTAATCCAACGTGACAAACAGCTCTCATGCAAAGCAGTGCTTTCCTACCTGGGGAGTTTGAAAACGCCTACAAAAATTGGCGCTTTGTCAAGGCTGACCTCCTAGTGGTGTGCCCTTCTATTTAAAAGTTTCTTAAAGTGCAAGTGAAAGAAAAAGATCTTAAAGTGATCCCATCTACAATAAATTTATAATTAGCGATTATAAATTTGGTACAAACATTAAAAACAAATCTGCAGAATACAAAAAGTAGGATTTAAGGACATGATCTAAATGGTTAAAAGCAGTTGGGAGGTAATAACATGATTAGGATAAATGTAGAACTCACTTATATGCAATTTGGAAGAGATGCTTGTATAATCTATTTGTGATTTCATTATCATATTAATTAAGCATACAATTCCAAAAATCAAATTGATTGATATTATTTTAAAATAACAATATCACTGGAAGATGCATAATTATATTAAGACAGACAGAATGCATATCAAATTAATATACGCCAGAAATGTATTAGTTAATCTCAAGGAGAGAATGAGAGATGACCACAACAAGCAAACCAAATGGTCAATGTCTAAAGATATGGTTAAGATCCCAGATTAATTCCTTTTTGTTGTCGTGTCTGCAATCTAAAAATCCAAGACATCTCTCTTTTGTTTAGTATATTTTGTTTGATTCATCCCCTGTTGGGGTTAACAATCCTTTCAATACCATGAAAAGAAAAGTGGGTTTATTGCTGCCACTACATGTTTGGAAAATTTTATTGGTTGTGGACTTGTGGTCACTTACTGTAATGTTTTTAAGATGTTCTCTCATTCTCTTCTTGAGGGGTCTGATTGTACGTCCTACATATTGTAGTCTACACTTTTGACATGTTATTAGATAAATAACAAAAGATCTGTTACAATTCATATATATTGTTTCATTTGAAAGGTTTCTCCGGTCATTAAATGAAATCTACCATTTTTATCTTCACCATTATCCAAAGTAAGTCCTAACCTTTCACCTGACTATAATCTGTCCACATGGGTCAAATTACAACTTGGTGTGCTTTTATTCTTTTTCTTAAGTTGCTATGCCCTGTTTGAAAACAAACAAAAACAATATATATATATATATATATATATATATATATATATATATATATAATTATATATATATATATATATATATATATATATATATATATTTATATACCTACATAGACATACACACACACACACACACACACATGCGCCTTGTGTTATCTACATAAATATAAATCAATTTAAATGAAGATCTTCTTTATTCTTTCAATCCCTGCCCTCCTCCCACCTCACTTCAAATCACCCACTCGAGTGAAACAATTTCTTATATCTAAACTGTGCAATTCCCATCTCCCCTCCCCCCAAGCTCCCCAAATCTTTCTGTGAAACTATTACATGAAAGAAAAAAGGATGTGTGTGAACAAACTGTGAAAAAAAAAATATATATATACTTTCTAACAACTTTAACGCAACCCCCTATTGTATTGCACTCTCCCAAGTGCTAAAGTATACAGATACAATTTCATTAACTGCTAGCCCCACTCTAGGCTTCAGTTTGGGATCTCAGTGACCTGCATCTATTATAAAATTATATACAAAATATAAAGAAAGTGGAATAAACAAGAGTATGATTTATGCTTGACATTTTACACCTTTTCTCTCACTCTTCTTCACCTTACCTCTTTTCTAATTTTCACCACTGATTTTATTAATAGTTGAATACTATTTTTTTTTAGCACATTCCAGTAAGAGGGTTCATTATGAAACAACCAGCAGAAACAACTTTTGGCTTGTACCACTAAGTGTAACACGCTATTATGGGAGACTGGGTTTCATTGGAATATATTATTTTTGTACGATATAGTATTTATATCTTCATCTGTTTTATTTTTTGTGAACTTATTTAACCTAATTTAAATATATACATATAAAGAAAAATAGAAACTTGTACCTCCCCCAACATAGTTTCCTACCAGTTTTTCTGCAGGTACATTTTGTTTTTACGTACAAAACAGGTCAATTTAAATCTCAATAGTTATTAATAGCTCCTGAGACAAAAAAAGTATGTGAACTCTTTGAAATTACCTGGTTGCATACATATGTCTCGTGATTACAAGCAGACCAACAACAACGGAGGGAGGTTTATCCTATTTTAGTTGCCACTACATTGGGGGTGCTCTACTCATCAGATGTTTCTAGGTGGCAAAATTAAAAAGAAAACTTTTGGAAATCTATTATATGCAAATATGAAAGGACATTGCAGGTATAAAGCTAAGTCTACTGCATCTGGTAGTGTCTAACCTATAACATTTGCATGCTTAAGTGCATTGCAGTTGTCAAGTGATTGGATTTCTTGTCCCCTTATCCATTTATTTTGGATTGCAAGAAGTATCATGGCCTTCCCTCTGGTTCCTCTTGCTGTTATATACAACTTTGTTTGGGGAGTAATTTAATATATATATATATATATATATATATATATATATATATATATATATTTATATAATTCAAACCATTCAACGAAGCAAAGGAACATATCCAGACAGTCTGCATTTGTATGGATACACATGTATCTCAAACAAATTCCACATCTACTGGCAACAATGTATGTCTCACAGAAAAAAATATAATAAAGTTGCATTGTTTTGAGATAAATTTGGTACGATGTAAGACACTTGGGAGTCGTTTATTATTTTAAAGCCACCAATACACTTACCACTGACCACCATTTTTGAGTGTATGTCTGTGCCATTCTCTTGCACTTGTATACACTCAGGTGTGATTAGCATTTTTCAGAAATTATTATTTGACCATAACCAATAATGATACAAGATCATATTTACAAAATGACTATAGGATATGTTTTCATGAGCATGCTAATTGTATCTATGTTTTCCATCTTACAACTGTATACACTTTCTAGGATAAGGATTGTCCTCTGCATGCATCCATAATGCTTTAGTCTAGAAAATTGCATGTGGTTTGGCCACCCAGGTGTTTAAATTTACATGCACAGGCTACAGCAGATTTTCAGGAAGGTATCATCTCATTTTTGCCTTGAACACATTTAGTTTGTAAAACAAAGATTCCTGAAAACTCTATCAATGGGTCAGTTCCACTTACCGTGTCTGAAATAATATTTTTTATATAATTACTGTACAAGTTAAAGTAAATAAAAAACCCTAAAAGCTGCATATAAAATATCAACAGTTTCTTCACTTGCCACAACAAAAATGTTATCCCCTCAAACGTCTTGTGTTGCATAATAACAGAGAGAAGAACCTGAAACCACGCCCCTCTACATTACAAGCACTTAAAACATAGAGAGGATGATTTTACACAGTAATAACTAATGACCAGATGCGGATGCTCCTTATGTGCTAGGTGTACTTAGTACGGAGCAGCAGCACTGTGTATTTGTGGGATTTGTGTGGGCCGAACAAAGAGCACACAAACCCAGGAAATACATCTGGGAGACAGATGGCATCTGCAAATACGGCAACAGAGTCACTCACTCTGTTGTCTATTGGACCAGCACGAAAAGTAAATGAAAATTCTGTCACAGAGTGCCTCCATTGCCGAATTCACAGCTGCCATCGTCCCCTCAGATGTATCTCGTGTATTTCCGGGGGTTTGTTGTGCTGGCTGTTCGGATTTCTTCCGCTTTCAGTGCTGAAACAGCATTGCAATGATGCTTCTGTATGGAACCACCGTGCAATGCTGAAAAAAAATGCCCATTGGCATTTCGATCGCTCCGGAGAGCCACTGAAATGCCAGTTATAAAGGAGCAGTGCCTTTAAAATGAGGGGCATGCAAAAAGAGCATAAGAAGTCGAGGCAATCAGCAACACAGCAAAAAAATGCACGATCTTGGTCACTGTGTGATATATGACGTTTATGGAATGTATTTAATGCTATTGGTATTCTATAAACCGACTCTATTTCGGTTTATAGAAGACCAATAGCATTACATACATTCCAAAAACCGACATAATGAACAACTTTTGGTTTATGGAATGTATGTAATGCTATTGGTATTCTATAAACCGAAATGGAGTTGAAATAGGTCAATTCGTATGAATGGGGACTCAATTTCGGTTTATAGAATACCAATAGCATTACATACATTCAACAAACCGAAAGTCTATAAACCGAAAGAGAGGTTAAAATAGGTCAATTTGTACGAATGAATAAAACTAAACAAAAATAATGAACGAATTTCGTCTGAAACGAATGCAGTAATGAACGAAATTCGTTTTGGACAAAATAAATAACATTTTCGTCCAAATGGACGAAAACGAAACGAAAATTTTAGTTTTGCACATGTCTAATTACTAACCTAAAATTTGACAAAGGTTTGATGGTAGAATTAGTGCATGAAAAGTGTTAAAATACTACCATTTGAAATACCCTAGGGCAGGGGCGTTGCTAGGTCTCTAAAAGATCAGGGGCTGGAGCCCATGTCAGATTTTAAGAAGTGGAGTAAAAAAAAAGCTCATATACTTAGTGGGGCATACAGACAGAAATAGATATAGATATAGATATAAAAAATTGGTGTGAGGCCAATGTAAACTCCATGGAGGCAGTAGAATGGACAGTGTTTTTATGTAGAAAAGGTGGCAACCCTAGGGGGACATATTGATAGATGTACTATTTTTGTAACTTGAGAAAATTACGTTATATATATATTCATATATAAAATTCACAGTAATGTGCATTGTGTGAGTGTATCACACATTACTATATCACAATACACCATAAGACTCACAACAACAAAAAACTCACATTAATTACTTACACTTATACACATACTTACACAGCCACAAATACTCATATACGCAGCCACACATTCACACATACACCAGTCACACAGACCCTTACATAAACACCCACCTACACAGTGCTGTATTTACCGCGAGGCATCCTAGGCGGATGCCTAGGGCGGCAAATTTTGGGGGGCGGCAGCGCCCCCCAGCACTGAAAAAAAAAAATAAAAAATACGGCCCTTTAAAAAAAAAAATAGACCGCGCTTGCAGGCAGAGACGGAGGTGACAGGGGATCGGAAGATCCCCCTTCACTAACGCTCTGCCTGCCAGGCTGCACGGGGAGCCGAACAGGCAGCACAGAGAAACCTCCGTGCTGCTTGTTCGGCTCCCCGTGCAGTGTGCCGACACGGAAGTGCCGACAGTCACGTGACGGGCGCGCTGACGTCATACGCGCGCCCGGTCACGTGACCTGTCGGCACAATCGCCGGGAAGCCGAACAAGCAGCATGGAGGGACCATGCTGCCTGCCTGCCAGGGAAAGGTAAGTGCTGATGGGAGAGAGAGTGTGTGTGTGTGTGTGTGTGTGTGTGTGTGTGTGTGTGTGTGTGTGTGAGACTGAGTGTGATGGGAGTCAGAGTGTGTGTGATGGGAGACAGTGTGTGTGTGACTGAGTGTGATGAGAGTCAGAGTGTGTGTGATGGGAGACAGTGTGTGTGTGACTGAGTGTGATGAGAGTCAGAGTGTGTGTGATGGGAGACAGTGTGTGTGACTGAGTGTGATGAGAGTCAGAGTGTGTGTGATGGGAGACAGTGTGTGTGACTGAGTGTGATGGGAGTCAGAGTGTGTGTGATGGGAGACAGTGTGTGTGACTGAGTGTGATGAGAGTCAGAGTGTGTGTGATGGGAGACAGTGTGTGTGACTGAGTGTGATGGGAGTCGGAGTGTGTGACTGAGTGTGATGGGAGTAGGAGTGTGTGACTGGGTGTGATGGGAGTGTGAGCTTGATGTGAGTCTGAATGATGGGGCATGTCTTAGGTGTGTAACGTGGGTGTGCAGCTTGGGTAGGGGGGTGCCCGGATTTTGTCTGCCTAGGGCAGCACAAAATCAAGATACACCACTGCACCTACATACAGAGAGATTTATTTTCCTCCAATCCCTGCAGCTGGTGTTCTATAAACAAGTTCCCAAGCCTTCCGGTGCTCCTACAGTATCAGAGCGTGAGGGGGCAGAGCATGCACCCCTTGCGCTATTCTCTGCTGCATGTGCCCAACTTTGCAACTGCTCTAATACTGTACCCACAGGGAACTGGCCTTGTGCCATCTGAGCCCAAACAGCTTGTAACACACACACACACACTCACTTGGACACTCACTCACATGGACACTCAGCAAGCACACACTCACATGGACACTCAGCCAGCACACACTCACATGGACACTCAGGCAGCACACACACACTCACATGGACACTCAGGCAGCACACACACACTCACATGGACACTCAGCCAGCACACACACTCACATGGACCCTCAGCCAGCACACACACTCACATGTGAAGGATTATTGGTTTTCTGTTAAGCAAGCTATTATTTCAAACTGCATAATTTTGAACATCTTACTGCCAGAAACATTGTCAAAGTGATAAGTCTCAAGTTTTAGCCAGCACACACACTCCCATGGACACTCAGCCATCACACACACTCACATGGACACTCAGCCAGCACACACTCACATGGACACTCAGTCAGCACACACTCACATGGACACTCTGCCAGCACACACACACACTCACATGGACACTCAGGCAGCACACACACTCACATGGACTCTCAGCCAGCACACACTCACATGGACACTCAGGCAGCACACACACACTCACATGGACACTTAGCCAGCACACACACTCACATGGACTCTCAGCCAGCACACACACTCACTCACATGGACACTCAGGCAGCACACACACACTCACATGGACACTCAGGCAGCACACACACACACTCACATGGACACTCAGCCAGCACACTCACTCATAGACATACTCACCAGACCAAAGAGCAAAAAAAAACGCGTTGCAGTGAGAGAGGCATGAAGTCCCAGCTCAGAGGGGAAGTCCCTGCTCAAAGGGGAAGTCCGGGCTCAGAGGGGAAGTCCCGGCTCAGAGGAAGGAAAAAAAACAGTATCAGAGTCTCCATTCGGGGCTTTGATCTGGAGATTCGGGGCTTCAGCCCCAGTAGCCACCCCCTAGCGACGCCTCTGCCCTAGGGTGTCTAGTTTTCAAAAATGTAAGGTTTTGTGGGGTAAAATACACATCCTGGCTTCAAAAATGTCCCAAATGGAACATGGGCACAGGTTTTCTGCATGTTAAAATTCCAAAAAAAAAGCGCACCTCTCAAATGTGGCCTTTTAACCCCCAAATAACCTAACCAACCTATACATGGGTGGTATCCCTGTACTCAGGAGATGTTGCTGAACACATATTGAGGTGTTATTTGGAAATACCCCTTCACATTTTCTGGCAATGTTTACCTAAATTGCAATCTATGTGAAAAATTAAAAAAAAAAAATATTTGCAGCAAACTTTGGCAAAGGTTGGTGGTAAAATGGCTACATGCAATGTGTCAAAAATACCCCAAGTTAAATGCCCTGAGTTGTCTAGTTTTCAAAAATATGTACATGCTGGGGGTCAGTAACCCCTTAACTCCTTAGTGACCGAGTGCTATGTTGCATTTGACGTGCCTTGAAGACCAGAATTCCATTATTTTTGTCATACGTTTACTGAACTGTGAATTTCTTTCTTTGTGTTCAGTACACCCACACAAATTATATATAATTTTTAAAGGACAGATAGGGCTTTCATTTGATACTATTATTTTCATCATATGATATCATTTACTATTAAAAAAATATAAAATATGATGAAAATATGCCATAAAAAACACTTTTTCTAACTTTGACCTAATTTTTTTTTTACACAATTACAAATGGTTAAAAAGACCCCGTCTATATATTTATAATATTTGTCCTGAGTTTAGTAATACCAATGTTTCCTTGTTTGTCTATGTTTTATTTCAAGTAATAGGGCAATAAACAATATTAGTGGGTTTTTTTTGTTTTCTAATCATTTTCTTCTACAGTGACTTTTTAACCCCAACCCTAAATTTACCCCAACTCTAAATTTACCCTAACCCTAAAACTACCCCCACCCCTTAATCTAACCCTTGTAATCATCCGAACCCCCCTGTAACCCTAATTCTGACCCTATTTATGACCCTAACCCTAGATCTATGTACAGTAGATCTAGGGTTAACTTTTTCCATTTATTTATTTATTTTATTTATTTATTTAATTAATTTTCTATTTTTAACTGCAATATACTTAACTGCCTGTAGGGGCAGTCAAGTAGCGGTTTCAGAGCGACGGAAGAGATTTTTTTTTTTTTTCTCTTCCGTCGCTCTCCTCTGGGCACGCTGTATCGGAGGAGCATGCTCCTCCGAAACAGCACACACCCGCGATCACCTGGTGATCGCGGTGCCCAGGGGGGCACAAAAGGTGTTGAATGATGCCTCGATAATGTGTGTTAGCGCGCATACGATCACATTCGCGGTGATCGTATGCGCGCGCGGGGGGGCTTTGGATCCGAAGCAGCCTCTGAGAGTAGCTACAGACATGTAGTGTTGCGCTGAGGAGCGCAACACTACATGAAAACGGAGGACGTATATATACGTCCTCATGGTCCTTAAGGACCATGCTTTTCAGGACGTATATATACGTCCGAATGCGTTAAGGGGTTAAGGACAGATGACATGCCATGCAAGTCAAGGAAAAATGAGGACTTTGTGCCTGGCATATCATTCACTAAATAGATAATCGCTTTCTTGGTTCTTTCAGTGTTTGCTGCAATGCCTTTATGTAGAGCAATTGTGCAACACTAGTAACATGTGCATGGGATCATGCTGATGAGTAACCACATCCATCAGATGGAAGGGCGCACTGTCTTGTAAAGATGGTGCTGCCCTTCTGCTGGCACCGACAACAGAAAGGATGAAATGTCACTTCTGTTGTTTCGGGGGGGTGTCTTCAATCGGCACACCCAGTCAGTGTGCCGATTAAGATGGCAAGTGCTCAAATGAGCAGTTGCCATTTACAGTCAAAGGCAATATTTATTACAGAGCTATTAACGCCTTCCTTGCCGAAGATCATTGCATTTGCATTGATCCGGCATGCAGCAGTACTTTTTTTTTAAACCCGCTAGGGGTAATTAAACCCGCTAGGGGGTCATGTGTAAAGTAAATTTATTTTTATTACTATGTCTGGGCGCATGTATAGCGCTGAGGAGGCTTATGTCATCCTCGCCTCAGATTCCACTGAGACAGGGTCAGATTTTGACCCTGGTCAGTTTACCGATACATCATCTAGGGCTGCTGAGCCCCCTGCCACAAGGAGTCGTGAGACTCCGGATGGCAGTGCTGCTGAGGAGGGGATAGCGCCTAATCGTTATAGGCCAACTATCCTTCCTTTCACTCCAGTTCCTGGCATCAGTAATGATGTTACAGGATTTACCCCCCTGCAGTTTGTTCTGGGGGGCAATGTACTGGGGGAGATTGTCTCCCAGTCTCATCATTATGCCCAGCAGTTCCAACCTGCTCACCCAACTTTTTAGGGAGGCAGCATTGGGCCTCCATTGACGTGCTAGAATTCCTCAAATTCTGGGTTCTGACAATGTTGATGGGTATTATAAAGACGCCCTCCATTCGCTCCTACTGGAGCACAAGAACCATCTGCAGTACCCCCATTTACTCCCAGTCTATGGGCAGGCAGCGGTATGAAATGCATTTTAATGATAATAGCTTGTGCCACCCTAGAGAGCACCCCCAGTTTGACAGGCTATATAAAATCCGCCCCCTGAGGCTTGTACACCTAGAAGGAATATATGCATGGATGAATCTCTGATGAAATATAAGGGAAGGTTGAGGTTCAAGCAGTATATTCCTTCCAAGCGCTCCAGATATGGAGTGAAGGTGTATAAGCTCTGTGAGAGAGAGAGTGGATAAACTCAGGCCTTCTGGGTATATGAGGGAAAAGATAGCATCTTGACCCTCCAGGTTGCCCAGAACATCTGGGAACAAGTACCAAGATTGTGTGGGACCTTCTACTACCCCTTAAGAACAAGGAGTATCACTTTTATGTGAATACATTTTATACAAGTGTACCACTGTACAAGCTACTTTACTGTCTTGAATAATAATAGCATATAATTTGATATAAAAAAAAAAGAAAAGAAAAATGTCTGACTTTTATTTGAAAAAACGTATACTCCTCTACAAGAGACAACAAAAAAACAAAACGCTAAATAGTTTATAATATTTGTCCTGAGTTCAGAAATAGCCCATGTTTTATGTTTTTGTGCTTTTTTATTCATGTTACAGGGTCAGAACGAAAAGTAGTGCAAAGCAATTTCAAAATCCTTTTTTTCAAAATTAGCGAAAGTTATATTGTAACACTGATATCTGTACTAAATCCATGAATGACCCCCCACATGTGCATATTTTTGAAAACTAGACAACTCAGGACATTTAACTTGGGGTATTTTGACACATTTCATGTAGCCATTTTACCACCAACCTTTGTCAAAG
Organism: Pelodytes ibericus; assembly: GCA_036172795.1. Classification (NCBI taxonomy): domain Eukaryota; kingdom Metazoa; phylum Chordata; class Amphibia; order Anura; family Pelodytidae; genus Pelodytes; species Pelodytes ibericus. The sequence continues at coordinate 66,108,640 of CM069864.1, read as the reverse complement.
TTTGCAGCAAAATATATACTTTTTAATTTTTCACATAGATTGCAATTTAGGTAAACATTACCAGAAAATGTGAAGGGATATTTCCAAACAACACCTCAATATGTGTTCAGCAACATCTCCTGAGTACAGGGAGTACCCATGTATAGGTTGGTTATGTTATTTGGGGGTTAAAAGGCCACATTTGAGAGGTGCGCTTTTTGGTTTTCCAACTTGGCATTTTGACATGCAGAAAACCTAGGGTATTTAAAATGGTGGTATTTCAATACTGTATGTGTACTAATTCTACCACCAGCCTTTGTCAAAATTTGTGGTAGTTCATTTTTTGGAGTTTTGTTTCCAGATACATTGTACTTCAGGCATGAATTCACAGATTCTGATATATGTCACTGCCAAACAACACCCCAATATGTGTTCAGCAACATCTCCCGAGTACAGCGATACCATCCATGTATAGGTTTGTTTGGTTGCTTGGGTGGTAAAAAAATTTTTTTATATGGGATATATCTTTGAAGTCAGCCAATGTAATTTGCCCCCACCAAACCATATATTTTTTAAAAGTAGACACCCATGACTCCTTGTGGCAAGGGCTCAGCAGCCACCGATACATCACTATATGATGTATCAGAAAGCTGACCAGGGTCAAAATCGAGTCAGCGACCTCAGAATCAGTGCCTAAGCAGTGATATACAGCAAAGAAGGGGTTACTAGCTGTTAGAAGATCCTATCTAACATTACAGTACAAAAAAATTAATCCATAAAAAAGTGCAGACAGCAAAACATACTGTTGCTGTGAAAGATTACTGCTTATACAGTGATGAATGGCAGGGAAGGGGTTAATACACAGGGAATGGCTTTTCATAAAATGTTATTTTATATCACTAATACTGATCTGTCTCTTTCCCTCACAAAAATGTAAGTGAGGAGAGGGAGGCAGATCAAAATTGGTGACCAGGCGAATGGTGATGCTCATCTGTTACCAAACAATCACCAAATCACCTTTGCCACTAATTCGCTGTTACTGATCGCTACGTGCTCAGACAGCTTAACATTTTTAAAAATTAAAAATATTTTTACTTTACACGTAACCCCCTAGCAGGTGTGTGTAAAAAAAAAAAAAAAAAACATAAAAAATATGCAGACAGATAAAAATAGCTTTGTCGTAAATATCATTGCATAAGCAGTGATCGACGGCAAGGAAGGGGTTAATAACTCTTAGAAGAGCCTTTGTAGTACTGTTATAAATTCCAGTACAAATAAATTAACCCCTAAAAAATGCACAAACAACAAAAATAAATGCGCTAATGTGCAAGATCACTGCTTACGCACGATCAATGGCAGGGAAGTGGTTAAACGTAGGGAATTGCTTTTATAAAAAATATATATTTTTATTGTTTTATTATTAGTGTATTGTGTATTTATTATTTTATTGTACTGTATAGGGTTAATATTGATCTGACCAGGCAGTGGGGGTGCTCATCAGAGCATCCCTACTGACTGTCAGTCTGTCTGGCAGTCACAGATTGCCTCTGTGATGAGGCAATCGTGTGACAGCCACATAACACAGGAAGCAGCTACTTCCTGCCTCCTGTGCTCTTGCCCTTAGAAGTGCAGCGCCATCTTGGTCACACAGTTACCAAGATCAAGCGTTTTTTTGTGTGTTGCTGATTGCCTCGACTTGTGAGGCAATCAGTAACACTTTCAGAGCAAAGGAAGCAAATTAAATTCGCTTCCTATGCTTTTTTTTATATGCCCGTCATTTTAAAGGCATGGTCTTTGAAACCGGCATTTCTATTTTTTTTTATATGCCCGTCATTTTAAAGGCATGGTCTTTTGAAATCGGCATTTTCTATTGCTCTCCGGAACGATCGAAATGCTGAGGGCATTTTTTTCAGTACTGCACAATGCTTCCATACGGAAGCATCGTTGTAATGCTGTTTGAGCACTGAAAGCGGAAAAAATTCCGCTTTCAGTGCTCGTTTTGACACAGGACGGACTAGGTCTAGGACCTTGCCGACACAGGACTAGGACCTAGCACGTCCTGTGTCGGCAAGGGGTTTATAAAGGTTTTTTTTATGTGGGAGTGTCGAGGCTTCATGAGGAAGTCTGTGGTATCATCATACTATTGGTGGCAGTAGAGCTTGAAGAGGATGCTGCTGTCAATGACTCCGCGCAAGGAGTTCTGCAGAGAAAGAACCTGGAGGAGGTGCAGCACAAGAGGACACATGGGTTGTGCTGTCAGGTATGTTATGAGTTTCCCTGGGCTGCAGCTGTCACATGACACTAAAATGCCGGAGTGTTTTCCTTTTGCAGTGGATTAATGCAGTTCTCTGCCAGGGCTGCACCAATCCACAGCCTGTGTACAAGCCCATTTGTGAAGTATTTACTTCACAATTGGGATGCATCAGCACACTTCTCCCAAGTGAGTGTGCCCTCCTCTGAAGATATCATCCTGCTGTTTCACTTTCTGCTGACCTACTTACATACCTTAACATCCAGTACAAGTAAGTGCTCCTATTTCTGTTCCTATGATGCTCAGCTAGGGTTGCCACCTGGCTGGTAATTTACCGGCACCGCCTGTATTTTGTGTCTTCGGGTCCGGGCCGGTATATGTAATATACCGGCCACGCAAGGCCCGGTATTTTCCTCCCCCCTTCCCCAGTCAGTACTTACTTGCTTGCTGCTGTCTCCCGGTGCAGGTCCGTGACTGGGGAAGGGGGGAGGAGTGTGGCAATATAAATTGGCAATATCCTGGCATATTAAATGGCAAATTCCTGGCAGATTAATTGGCAATATGTGGCAATATCTTGGCATATTAATTGGCAATATCCTAGCATATTAAGTGGAATTATCCTGGCATATTAATTGGCTATATCCAGGCATATTAAATGGCAATATCCTGGCATATTAATTGGCATTATCCTGGCATATTACGTGGCTATATCCTAGCATATTAAATAGCAATTTCCTGGCATATTAAGTGGCTATATCTTGGCATATTAATTGGCAATATCCTGGCATATTAAGTGGCAATATCCTGGCATATTAAATAGCAATATCCTGGCATATTAATTGGCAATATCCTGGCATATTAAGTGGCTATTTCCTGGCATATTAATTGGCAATATCCTGGCATATTAATTGGCAATATCCTGGCATATTAAATAGCAATATCCTGGCATAATAAATGGCAATATCCTGGCATATTAAGTGACAAGAGAGTGGCAAAATCCTGGCATATTAAAATGGGAAAACAATGGCATATTGGGGGGCAAAATACTGTAATATTAAATGGCAAAGGAATGGTATATTAAATGGAAAAAGAATGGCATACTGAATAGCTAAATCCTGGCATATTGAGGGCAAAATATTACTGGCATATTGACCAACTGCTCCCAACCACCCTCCATATTACGCTAGACTGTCTAGTGTAATATGGAGGGTGGTTGGGAGCAGTTGGACAATATGTCAGTAATATTTTGCCACTCAATATACAAATATATATATATATTTTTTTATTTTTTATTTTTTTTTATATATATACATACACGCTTCTCACTGGCATGATATACAAATAATATATATCATTTCAGTGATAATCTGCCCCCTTTGTGGTTCCACCCCTCATGGCTCCTCCCTCTTGTAGCTCCGCCCCCACACATGGCCGGTATTTTTGGGAGGAAAGGGTGGCAACCCTATGCTCAGCCAGCCATCGGACTGAATATACATTGTAGGAGCTATAGTTTACAATAACCAGTCAATTGACAACTAGGGTATAGAGGGCTAAAGGTTGCTAATTTTGGCACCCCTTCTCTTGTGGGCTGTAGTGAAATGCTGGGGGGGGGGGGGTTTAAATGCTGGTGACGGGTTTAGAAGAGGGGGCATGAAATGCTGCTGAGGGGCTTAGAAGAGGGGACATGAAATGCTGGTGAGGGGCTTAGAAGAGGGGATATGAAATGCTGGGTGAGGAACTTAGTAGGTGGGACATGAAATACAGGTTGAGGGGCTTAGAAGAGAGGACATGAAATTCTGGGTGGAAATGAAAACACCTGACCCTCCCCCAAACTTTTTTGAGCCACCATGTCTAAGTCCCATTTTTTTCCCTCTTTTGCCTGTGAATAATGTGCCTCTTAAAAATCCTCTACCCCCCCAGCTGTGTACATTTTTACATTGTATCAGTGTATACCAGTCTTATTGGCAGGATAAACCAAGTTGATGGATGGACATGATATACGAAATGTATACATTTGTATGTGTATGCACCAAGTGTATGCATTTAGTGCTCATTAACATAATATGTCAAGTTTATTCATTTAGTGCTCATTTACATAATATACCAAGTGTATGCATTTACTTTGCAAATTTAAGGAGTTTTAGGAGCCAGCTAAAAAAAATCTAGGAGCCAGACAATGTCACATACACACAATCATGCAGACATAGACACCCAGTCAGACATTCCCATATACACAAATACTGTCAGTTACACACACACAGTCAGTGACATATACAGTCACATTTAAGCTTAAAAAAAAGTACATCTAGAATTACTACCACAAACTTTGACAAAGACTGGTGGCAGAATTATTGCATGGAAAGTGTTAAAATACCACCATTTGAAATAGCCTACGGTGTCTACTTTTAGAAAATATATGGGTTGATGGGGTAAAATACACTGGCTAGCTTCAAACATGTCCCAAATGGGACATGGGTGCAATCTCTCTCCATGTCAAAATTTCAAGTTGGAAAACCAAAAACTGGACCTCCCAAAGGTGGCCTTTCAGCCCCCAAACAACCCAACAAACCTAGGCAGTGTGTTTTACCCAAAAAAAGCATATATTTTGTAAAAGTAGACACCCTAGGCTATTTTAAATGGTGGTATTTTGACACTTTCCATGCACCAATTCTAACACCAGCCTTTGTCAAAGTTTGTGGTAATAATTTTATTGTGTATTTTTTCCCACATAAATTGTACTTTAGACACACATTCACAGATTTTGGTATGTGTCACTGCCAAACAATACCCCAATATGTGTTCAGCAACATCTCGCAAGCACATGCATAGGTTTATCAGCTTGTTTGGGGGTTAAAAAGTGTATTGGATATGGCTTGCAAAGTCATTTATTAGTGATTCACGTCACAGAAGCAACTCCATAAGTATATTAATGATATGAAGTACCTCCCTTTAGATAGACCCCTCCTCTGACTATGGCATCCATTTTGATATCTGATCTATGTAGCATTGTAAGAAGTGCATTACTCCTACCAACAGGTGTCACTAGGGAGTGAGTGATGGGAGTGAGTGATGACTCTTTGTTCCACCAGGTAAATCCTGGAGGGGGGGAGGTGATACTGGACAATAGCTGTGGAGGAGGAGGAGAGAAAACACATGTGGAATGGCCAGAAAGAAACAACATGGTCAGAAGGAAGAGCTTTGAAACTATTTCTAGTTAATAGTAAAGCTTTCATCTTGGGCTAAGTTTAAGTGCCAAGAAGCTAGGGTTTAGTGTAATGCCTAGTATTGTAACTAAAAGAAGAAAGTAACTGCTGCAGAAACTCCTTCAAAATCATTCCTTTATCAACCTGGAATCAAGAGCCATTTTGGACACAGCCATGTGCCTTGCTGAAACTCTCTGAAGTTAAGTACACATGATATCTAATTAATACAATGCTATATAGAATATAACAGTTGTATGTTTGTAACTTTGTTTGTGATATCCTTTTAGATATATTGTTTTTACCGCCAGAGGTATAAATAAAGTATATTATATATATCACAACGTCTTTTGGTATTCATCTTTACATAATTTATCTGTATTCTCGAATCAAAGAAATTTATTGTTGTACGGTTAGTCTTGTTTGTCTAAATAAATATTTATTAATTATTTCATTAATAATTATTTAGCATAATTTAGCATACAGCAGGCCACGACCGCAACAATTGGCGTAGTCGGCAGGATACAGTAACAATTATTAAAGTGAATACCGTTTTTACTGTGCACTTTGCATAAAGTTACAGATCTGTGTATTTAAACTCTAGAGCTCTAAACCCATGTGCTTGTGTATTTAAGCTCTAGTGAATAGACCTTGCTTGTGTTTGTTTGTTTATTTCTATATTACAGTACAGTGTTTAGTGCATAGACCTTGCTAGTAATACTGTGTAGAGATGTTTAAAACAATTAAACAGAAATCACCAGCTGTAGCAGGGCAGGAAAGATCAAAATATGGGGCAATTCCTGTATGGGCAGAATTTGGTAGTTGGAAACCCATTTCTGAGGAATTAATAAAATATGCAGCTCCCATATATCCTGACGCTGGTACTGAGCTTGGTGCGCAAGCATTACGGTTAGACCTAGGGGTTTACTCAAAGAGAGAGCGTAAAGCAGCTGCCACCACAGGGTGGATAATTGTGCAGGCCCTCAGCCGTGAGGTGCAGAAAAATGAAGCACTTAAGAAAGAGTTGCAGGAAGTGAAAGATTCCCTAGTTCTGACCAAGGAATGTATGCGTAGCAATGCATCCCATGTGACTGCCCTAGAAGAGAAATGTACTAAGCTAGTGGTAAGCAAGATAAACCGCAAGAGGTCACAGAGATGTAGAAAGCCAGTGCCTGTAAGCAATGTGCGAGCTATGGTTGCAGACCCCAAATGGGATCCTGCAGAGATTCTTAAGCAATCTGATGATGAGTATGTCTCCTTTTCTGAAGATGATAATGAACTGGACAGGCAACAAGCCCGTCCTGTCATTATACAACAGCAGAAAAGGAGACTACCCTGTGACCAACAGAGAGAGCATGGTTTGAGAGCTGGTGCATGTGATGCAATGAAGGAAGTGGTAAAGAGTTACTCACAAACTGAGCTGTTGGAGCTAGCTAAGATACATATGCAACAAGTGGGTGAAAATGTGGGAGAGTGGTTGCTACGAATGTATGATGCAGGAGCTGACCATGTGCTGTTGAATGCAAGGGAAGCCATAAGTATGGGGAAGCTGACAATGCATGTGAAGCTCATGCAGGTATTACAGAGGGTGAGAGAGATTAGGGGGACCTTTTCATTGTTTGACATGGTTCGCCATGCTGTGTTATTAGTTTACCTATCACACTCAGATATTGAGCCGACAGCCCCCTGGGTAACAATGAAAGATGCCATAAATCATGTAAGGGTTATGGGTTGTGTTGCAGGATTGACCAAGGATAATTGGGAAGGGCCTGATATGGAGGATTTTACAGATAGCATGCGGTCAAGGTTTCTAAAGACAGCACCGCTAGATCTGAGATTTCCCCTGTTATCTCTGCTCTATGGGATTAAAGACAATGGTAAAATACACCATGTGACCTCCTTTTTAGCAGAGATTGAAGCATTAAATACTGAAACCAAACAGACTAAGAATATTTGTACAGCAGGAAAGGCTAGAGTGGAGTTTGCAGAGCAAAAGTCAGAGGGGAATCAGACAAGGCTGACTAGAAGGCAAATGTGGAATGACTTGTTGCAGGCGGGTATACCTAGAGATGAGATAAATGGCATTCCTACTGCAGAGATGTTTAACAGATGGAAGGCAGTAGTGAACAGGCCTAGGCAGGTACATACAGTTGCTTACAACCCTTGTAGTAATAATGGATCCCTGACAAAGCCACATTTAAACCAACAAAGAAGTGTACCCATTGAAAAGCCACTCCCAGCAAATGGTGGAGATGGAGTGCAAATTAGGTCCCCACACCCTGGTAAACAGACTAACAGGAATATGGCCTCCCAATTATTATCCACTGGAGACCGCTGCCAACAGGCTGAGGTGGGGAGGGATAATGAAAGGAAACAGAATGGGGTATGGAGAAATGGGACAGGAACTGAAAGAAAAATCATTCCCATTATATCGGCTCCATCCATTGATGCTATAGTGCCCACAAGCCAGATGTCAGGGATTAATAATTTAAAACAGGACAGTACGGAAAATGTTAGTGAGGAGTATTTGTTTTCGTGCTTCCCTAGTAAACAGCACTTAAGGGAACATGTAAAACCTGGTGATGTTTCTTCCTCAGCCATGCCGGTTTGCCATGTGCAGAACCGACAGCCTGGAGAACAGAACAGAGATAGATATTCAACCCACTGTCAGCTCTATTAACACGTTTGTCTTGCCTGTTTTAAGTGTCAGATGACTCTGGGTTGGCTGTTGACTACCGGGAGGTGGATTTGGTAGTGCCATCAGTGAGCACTGCGGTTCTAAGTACAGTCAATGCAGATGAAGGGTAAACAGGCAGACCTTTGGCAAGCTGGGATTGAATTAGGAATGGCCTCTCTTTAATTCTCCTTGCACCAGAGATGAATTGACAAGCTAGCTTTGCCTGGGAGAAGAAATTGTATATATTCAGGTAGTGCATCAAGACAGTCGACAGGGATGTGAGTCATTGTATCCCAAAGACTCCAGTATGTCTAAAGACCCAAGACCCTGCACTGATTGACCCATGTGACAGGCCTGGACAGACATCAGTGTCCAGAAATGAACTGCCTACCTGAGCATAGTGCAAGAACAATAACCGTGGTGGACTATGAAGATACAGACAAAGAAGAAACATCAAGCAAGATTGCTAGTGACAGAGTACATTGTAATTCTCCTGCAGATGCAAACCTGCAAAATGAGTGGCAGAAGAGGAGTGAAAAATGATGAGAAGCTGATTCCACCTGTCGTTAAGAGCTGGCCACACCAAGTAGCCCTAAAGAAAAAGATGGGCAGACTTGGCAGTTGAACTGTGAAGGCCGAAGACCTAGAGATGGACTGAATTACTGCAATTTTGAGAAAACTATCCAGAAGAGTTGTTGTTTTTAGTCCAGCAAGAAGACACTGTTAAAAGAATTCATGGAAGAACCAAAGACAATAACTTGTTATCTATGGACAGTAGCGCTTGTGTTATTGGGCTACCACTAAGCATATTGTGGTCCCTAGCCTATCACCCTAAAGCCTCTAGGTTGATAGAGTGGTGCAAAGAGTTTTCAGGAGAGCACATTCGAGTACTGTCCCCAGTAGTGATAGATTGTGGGTGGGGATGGGTTTGCAGCTATTATTCCCTTTTACAGCATTGCCAAAGATTCTAGTGTGGGATATTGGGTTACATAGGATGTTGGTATATGAAACGGATTTCAGGGATTGTGAGTGTGTGTTTGTGACTGATATGAAATGTGTGGTTGATGTAATAAATGTAACACTGTTTGCTTTGTGAAAGGGGATCATCATCCAAATGAGTATATAGCTGGGGTAACACCATATTAGTAGGATGTTTTTAATGGTGGTTACTATGCAGACAGGAAATGTACTATTGTGCATGATTTATTGTGCAATGATAAGTGTGATGCTTCACCTTGTTTCATGTTTCTCTCCAATAGATTGGCAGCCATTTTAAGAGATCCTGATTTTCTATTGTGGATTGTTAAAGAAACTTCAAGCAGCAGGGGATATGGAGTTACACTTCCAGTGACTTTATTGAAATGTCTTGACAGGATCAAGATGGAGGAGTGCCTCGTGTGGGGAGGATTCAGTTGGACATTCTGTGGGGATTATTGTTGGGGGTTATATTGTCTTTTTATTTGTTTATATGTTATGTTTGTGTGTCTAAGGTATCACTGTGAAATGAGTGCCATAGTTGGGGGATTATCTTCTGGAGAGATACATTTATAGATATTGTTGCTATATGATGTGAATCAGGAGGTGGATTGTATTGGATATGGCTTGCAAAGTCATTTATTAGTGATTCACGTCACAGAAGCAACTCCATAAGTATATTAATGATATGAAGTACCTCCCTTTAGATAGACCCCTCCTCTGACTATGGCATCCATTTTGATATCTGATCTATGTAGCATTGTAAGAAGTGCATTACTCCTACCAACAGGTGTCACTAGGGAGTGAGTGATGGGAGTGAGTGATGACTCTTTGTTCCACCAGGTAAATCCTGGAGGGGGGGAGGTGATACTGGACAATAGCTGTGGAGGAGGAGGAGAGAAAACACATGTGGAATGGCCAGAAAGAAACAACATGGTCAGAAGGAAGAGCTTTGAAACTATTTCTAGTTAATAGTAAAGCTTTCATCTTGGGCTAAGTTTAAGTGCCAAGAAGCTAGGGTTTAGTGTAATGCCTAGTATTGTAACTAAAAGAAGAAAGTAACTGCTGCAGAAACTCCTTCAAAATCATTCCTTTATCAACCTGGAATCAAGAGCCATTTTGGACACAGCCATGTGCCTTGCTGAAACTCTCTGAAGTTAAGTACACATGATATCTAATTAATACAATGCTATATAGAATATAACAGTTGTATGTTTGTAACTTTGTTTGTGATATCCTTTTAGATATATTGTTTTTACCGCCAGAGGTATAAATAAAGTATATTATATATATCACAACGTCTTTTGGTATTCATCTTTACATAATTTATCTGTATTCTCGAATCAAAGAAATTTATTGTTGTACGGTTAGTCTTGTTTGTCTAAATAAATATTTATTAATTATTTCATTAATAATTATTTAGCATAATTTAGCATACAGCAGGCCACGACCGCAACAAAAAGCCACATTTGAGATGTGTGCTTTTTGATTTTCCAACTTGGAATTTTGACATGTAGGGCAAGGAAGGGGTTAATAACTCTTTTAAGAGCTTTTGTAGTACTGTACAAATGCACAGACAGGAGAAAATGTTCTGCTGTGCAGTGATCAGTGGCAGGGAAGGTGTTAATACAAAGTGTATGGCTTTTATAATAGCCCTTGGGTTTCACAATTTTGTAACATTTTATTTAATTTATTACAATTAAAAACATATTATACAGATCTGTCTCTCTCCCTTAAAACTCAAGTGAGGAGAGGAAGTTAGATCCATATGGGTCAGAACAATATTTACCAATAGTGATCTGAAAGGTGAATGGTGATGCTCATTTGAACAATCACCAAACCGTCTTTGCCACTGATCGGCTGTTACTGATCGCTATACACACGTTCAGACAGCTTCAAAAGGAATACACGTAATCCCCTAGTGGGTGAAATTAACCCATAGCGGGTGTGACAAAATAAAATGACGATAGCAACAAAAATCCTTCTGCAGCCAGATCGCTCCATATACGCTGCTTAGGCAATGCCCATATACGCTGCTTAGGCAGTGACCATGTGCGCTACTTAGGCAGTGATATTTGGCAAGCAAAGGTTTAATAGATCTTAAAAAAAATTAACCCCTAAAAAATGCACAGACAGCAAAAAATGTGCTGCTGTGGAAGATCACTGCGTACACAGCGATCAATGGCAGGAAAGGGGTTAAACGCTGGAAACGGCTTTTATAAAAGCCCTTGGGTCTCAATTTTTTTTTAAATATATTATAATTACAAATTATACAGCTATGTCTGTCTCCCTCACTAAAACTCAAGTTAGGAGAGAGAGGCAGATCTACACGGGTCGGATCAATATTTACAACAAATATTGATCTGATCAGGCGAATTGTGATGATAATGTTTGATCACCAAACCGCCTTTGCCACTGATCAGCTGTTACTGATCGCTATACATGCGATCAGACAGCTAAAAAAAAAATTGACGTTAAACGTAACCCCTAACGGCTACAATTAACCCGAAGCGGGTGTAATAAAAAAGTAAAAAATATATAACAAATGCTTCTGCAGCAAGATTGATGCATTTGCGCCAGATCGCTGCTTAGGCAGTGATCTACAGCAAGTAAGGGGTTAATAGCTCTTAAAAGAGCCTTTGCTATCCTGTAATGAATTACAGTAAAAAAAATTAACCCCTAAAAAATGCACAGACAGCAAAACATGTGCTGCTGTGTATGATCACTGCGTACACAGCGATCAATGGCAGGGAAAGGGTTAAACACTTGAAATGGCTTTTATAAAAGCCCTTGGTTTGTGCCCCTGCACTTTTTTTTAGTGTTGCACAATGCCTCTACATAGAGGCATTGTAGCAACACTGATACAGTAAAGAAAGCGACCACTGGTCGCTTTCTTTACTCGATTTAGTGCATGACGTGCCAGGCACGTCACCTGTCGGCAAGTCCTCGATTTGCCTTGACGTGCCTGGCACGTCATCTGTCACTAATGTGTTAATGACAATAGTACTTATGGACTTCTCAGTTCAAATCCCACTCAGAGTATTAAAAATAAGTTAACCGAGTATATAGATAAAGGCCTTCTCTCTAAGATTTTAGATAAAAAAGAGCATCAATATCTAAACCCATTATATCCTAAAATTCCGGTATTTTATATACTTCCCAAAATACATAAACATTCCACTAACCCACCGGGCAGACTCATTGTGGCGGGAGTAGATTCCCTTTTATCCTGTCTGTCAGAGTACATTGATAAATTATTGCAAACTGTGGTAGTTCAGACTAAATCTTATCTAAAGGATTCTATGAGCCTTATATGAGAATTAGATGGTTTTATATGGCAAGAAGATTTCTTATTGGTGACATGTGATGTTAGCTCATTATATACTATAATTCAACATAATCAGGGCTGTGAGGCCGTTTTGTTTTTTCTTGGAAATATGGCCAATATGCCCGAGTCACAGATTAATTACACCATGGATGGTATTCACCTCATACTGGAGAATAATTTCTTCTGGTATGATGATCAATTTTACCTACAATTGACCGGTACGGCTATGGGCAGCAGGTTTGCTCCCAGCTATGCAAACCTGTTTATGGAATTCTGGGTGGAATCCTTTATTTATGGTGAGCATGCCTGGGCAGCAAACCTGGTGTCATATAGAAAATATATCAATGATATTTTTTTCATATGGAAAGGTGACTCTATATCTTTGGAATCTTTTCTATTATTTTTGAATTCCAATGATTGGGGCATTAATTGGTGGCTGACTATAGCAAAGAGAAAGTTAATTTTCTAGATCTTGAGCTATTTCATGACACCAATTTTTTAAAAACCCATACCTTTTTTTAAAAAGGTCGATCCGAACAGTTTCATTGAGTCTGATAGTTGTCATTTTCTTCCATGGTTACTTAATGTACCTAAAAGTCAGTTATGCCGACTTAGGAGAAACTGTAGTGACATTTTGGATTTTCATACTCAAGCAGATGCCCTTAAAGAAAAATTTGCTAACAAAAATTACGATACCATTCCTATAGATCGTGCCATCCAACAGATTAGTGTATTGAATGGACAGGAGCTCCTTAAAGTTAAACTTAAGAATATCACTGGATATTTTCGAGGGATGCCGTTTATAACTCAGGGAATAATCGACATTTTCGCAATATTATCAATAAATACTGGCCTATGTTATTACAAGATTCCACTTTAACATCCATCCTGGGTCCACACCCTCGGATCATTTATAGAGGTGTCCCTTCTCTTAAAAGCCACTTAAGTCAAAGCTATTTAAAAACATATAAAATTAAACAACCTGGGAGTAGTAAATGTTTTTTGGGTGATCAGGTGGGCTTCCATAGATGCAGAGTCTGTCAGGCCTGCAGAGAGACTGATAAGACCCAAAAGAAAACTATAGGTAATTTTAAAAATCCACACACTGAAACATTTTATAAAAATAAGGAAGTTATCACTTGTGAATCCAAAGGGGTTATCTACATGTTATGGTACCCTTGCGGGTTCCATTATATAGGTCGAACTTTGAGAGCACTTAAAATTTGCATAGGTGAACATATTAGAAATATTAAGAATGGGTATGATTAGCAAGTGCCTCACAACATTTTCTTAATTATCATCAGAAAGACCCATCCAAACTGAAATTCATAGCTATAGATCAACCTAAGGTCCAATGGTGAGGTGGAGATAAGATTAAGACTTTAGGAAAGGCAGAAATGAGGTGGATTTTTGAGCTGGATACTCTAACTCCTAGGGTTCTCAATGCAGACTTTGAGCTGTGCCATTTCCTTTGAAATATTCTCTGTGTTTATATATCCTCCAGTATGATGTTCACTTTGGCTGTATTTTTACTATATATGTATATTCGTTATATGTTATATTTTAATGTTGCCTGTTTGATGGGTTATCTGTTATCTTGATTAGATATATCCTGTTTCTATTTATTATAGTGTATTATTTTCTGGGTCTTTATAAGGTCTTTGCCATAATATGTCATGGGTTGGTAGGAATGATTTTACGATTTTGGGATTAATATTGTTTTTTATTCTATGAATATCTAGCCCCCCCCCCCCCCCCCCTTTTATTTACTCTATACACTTCGCTTTAGTCCATTTTACATTATGAGTATATATATTATTGTTGCCTTGGTGTTTAATAATAATGTTCTTCTTTTTCGGAGTTCTATTGTACCTTCTCTGTATGGACATATACGCTATACTCCTTCTGGCTGCGAAGGGTGCGTTGGATGATTCCATGGCAACGGATCTCCACGTGGATATATAAGCCAGATGCTTATGCTTTTTTGCCCCGGGACTTCGGTTTTGGATACAAACTTTTGGTGTCCCTTCTGCACGAATGGACTGGTGATGCTTTTGCTGATTTTATCTTTTTTTTATGTAAGCTTTTAGTTGGAAGAGATATTAACCCCTTAAGGACAGAGCCTTTGAAACATTTTTGTCCTTTCTGGACAATGGCTATTTTAACATTTCTGTGCTGTTTGTGTTTAGCTGCAATGTTCTTCTTTGTCATTTGCTGTACCCACACATATTATATTTTGTTTTTATCGGGACAAGAAGGGCTTTCTTTGGATGACATCTTTTTGATCATATCTTATAATATTATAAAAAATAAAAAAAAATATGGTAAAAAAAATACACAAATTTCCTCACTTTTATTTGAAACATCTTCTCCTCATTGACAAAAGTGAATGAAAAAACCTGCTAAATAGATTCTACTATTTATCCTGAGTACAGGGATACCACCCATGCATAGGTTTGTTGGGGTGTTTGGGGGCTAGAATACCAAATTTAAGAGGTGCAGTTTTTAGTTTTCCAACTTGAACTTTTTACATGCAGACAGCCTGCACCCATGTCCCATTTGGGACATATTTGAAGCCAGCTAGTGTATTTTACCACATCAACCCATATATTTTTTAAAAGTAGACATCATAGGCTATCTCAAATGGTGGTATTTTTACACTTTCCATGCACTAATTCTACCACCAGCCTTTGTCAAAGTTTGTGGTAGTAATTTTTTTGTGTTTTTTTTTCACAAACCTTGTACTTCAGACATGAATTCACAGATTTTGGTATGTGTCACTGCCAAATAACACCCCAATAAGTGTTCAGCAACATCTATTGAGTACAGGGATACCCCACATGCATTGGTTTGTTGGGTTGTTTGGGGGGTAAAAGGCCAAATTTGGGAGGTGCAGTTTTTGGTTTTCCCAACTTGAAATTTTTACATGCAGACAGCCTGCACCCATGTCCCATTTGGGATATATTTGAAACCAGCCAGTGTATTTTACCCCATAAAAACATATATTTTGTAAAAGTAGACACCCTACGCTATTTCAAATGGTGGTATTTTTACACTTTCCATGCACTAATTCTACCACCAGCCTTTGTCAAATTTTGTGGTAGTAATTGTTTTGTGTTTTTTTCCACAGATATTGTATTTCAGACATAAATTCACAGATTTTGGTATGTGTCACTGCCAAACAATAACCCAATATGTTTTCAACAACATCTCCTGAGTACAGGGATACCACCCATGCATAGGTTTGTTGGGTTGTTTGGGGGCTAAAGGGCCACATTTTGAAGGTGTGCATTTTCAACTTGGAATTTTGACGTGTAGTCAGCCTTAGCCCATCTTTCATTTGGGACTTTTTTTTAAAGTAGGACAGTGTATTTTACCCAAAAAAGTATATATTTTGAAAAAGTAGACACCCTAGGCTATTTTAAATGGTGGTATTTTAACACTTTCCATGCACCAATTCTACCACCAGCCTTTGTCAAAGTTTGTGGTAGTAATTTTATTGTGTATTTTTTCCCACATCCATTGTACTTTAGACACAAATTCACATGTTTCGGTATGTGTCACTGACAAACAATACCACAATATGTGTTCAGCAACATCTCCCGAGCACAGGGATACCACCCATGCATAGCTTTGTCAGCTTTGTTCGGGGTTGAAAGGCTACATTTGAGAGGTGCGCTTTTTGATTTTCCAACTTGGAATTTTGACATGTAGAGCAAGGAAGGGGTTAATAGCTCTTATAAGAGCCTTTGTGGTACTGTACAAAAAATTAACCCAGTGATCAGTGGCAGGGAAGGGGTTAATACACAGGCTACACTATACAAAGGGTATGGCTTTTATAAAAGCCCTTGGGACTCATAATTGTTTAACATTTAATTTAATTTATTACAATTAAAAACTTATATTATACAGATCTGTCTCTTTCCCTCACTAAAACTCAAGTGAGGAGAGGGAGGCAGATCCATATGGGTCAGAACAATATTCTTACGATTGGTGATGCTCATCTGAGAAATCACCAAACCACCATTGCCACTGATGGACTGTTACTGATCGCTATACACGTGCTCAAACAGCTTCAAAAGGAATACATGTAATCCCCTAGTGGGTATAATTAACCCATAGCGAGTGTGACAAAAAAAAATGCTGATAGCAAAAAAAATTCTTCTGCGACCAGATTGCTCCATATACGCTGCTTAGGCAGTGACCATATGCACTGCTTAGGCAGTGACCATATGTGCTGCTTAGGAAGTGATATATGGCAAGGAAGGGGTTAATAGCTCTTAAAAGAGCCTTTGATATACTGTAATAAATGACAGTAAAAAAAAATAACCCCTAAAAAAATGCACAGACAGCAAAAAATGTGCTGCTGTGTAAGATCACTGCGTACACAGCAATCAATTTCATTGCAGGAAGGGGTTAAACACTGGAAACGGCTTTTATAAAAGCCTTTGGGTCTCAGTTTTATTAAATATATTATAATTAAAAACTTACATTATACAGCTCTGTCTGTCTCCCTCACTAAAACTCAAGTGAGAGGGAGGCAGATCTACACGGGTCAGATCAAATATTGACAAATATTGATCTAACCAGGCGAATGGTGATGCTCATCTGAACAATCGCCAACCCGCCTTTGCCACTGATCAGCTGTTACTGATCGCTATACATGCGCTCAGACAGCTAAAAAAATTTTTTTTTACTTTAAACGTAATCCCCTAACGGGTATAATTAACCCGTGACGGGTGTAATAAAAAAGTTAAAAAAAAAGTAAAAATGCTTCTGCAGCAAGATTGCTGCATTTGCGTCAGATCGCTGCTTAGGCAGTGATTTACAGTAAATAAGGGGTTAATAGCTCTTAAAAGAATTTGCTGCTGTGTATGATCACTGCTGTCAGGGTTCAACACTGACCTTCTGACTCATGCATTTAAAAGTCATTATTTATGTGCTTATATTCCTCCTGCCTCCTCTAGAGGTCTCCCTACCTTACTTTGCTTGTATTCCTTCCCCTCTGTTTGGTGTCAGGTGGGCTCGTTACCTTTTGCTCACACCCAGGTTAAATAGCTGCAGTTTCTGGCAAACAGTGCTTTTGCATTGAAGCTGGTGCCTGATTTCTGAGAGCTGCTGCTTCTGTTCCTGATACTCTTCTTAAAGCCTTTCTTTACTCAATTTAGTGCATGACGTGCCAGGCACGTCACCTGTCGGCAAGTCCTCGATTTGCCGTGACGTGCCTGGCACGTCATCTGTCGCCAAGGGGTTAAACAATTTTGTATATTTGTTATTACATCTGGTTATTCCTTATATATTTCTCTGTTCCCCTGATCTGTTGGGTCTTCTGAAATGTCATCCTCTCAAGACCTTGGAAATAACATCGGATCGGGTCCGCTGTGGATGATCGGACTTTGAGTCCATTACATGCTTATCACTCAGAGCCGGTTGCTGGGCTCTGTTTATTGTGAGTAAGGTTCTTTTGGGAATCAATACATTGAATCTATCTCTGTGCAGACGATTCTTCACATTTGATCCTTATTTTTTGTTTTTTATTTTCACATGTTTTGCTGATTACTACCTGTTTTGAGATAAGTATTATATTATATTTTTAGATAAGTATTATATTATTTTCTTTGCACAACACTTTATTATATTTTTTGTACACTGTTTTTTTGTGTGGGTTTGGAGGAACTACACTAGTGTTTTGCTGCATTTTTCAATTTTTTTGGGAGTGTGTAGCGCTTGTCACTCTCTCACTTTTATCTCAAAATGCAATGTGTGTGTAAAAATATTTTTGAAAAATGACCACCAAACATTTTCAATACACAAAATACATAAAACACCCCATATTCAATACCTTGGGGTGTCAACATTTCAAGTATATACAATTTTCTAAAATCAAAACTAAACTGGGGTATGCAATGGGCCCCAAACTAAAGATAGGTATATCAAAACAAATACGCTCAATTTCAAACCAAATGACCAAGTTCAACAATTGTGACTGAACCTTCCTAAAAATCCTGGCAAACCTATGCATGGGTGGTATCCCTGTACTCAGGAGATGTTGCTGAACACATATTGGGGTGTTGTTTGGCGGTGACACATACCAAAATCTCAGAATACATGCCTGAAAAACAATGTGTGTGAAATAAAATACAAAAATAAGTACTACCCAAAAGATTGACAAAGGCTGGTGGTAGAATTAGTGCATGAAAAGTGTTAAAATACCACCATTTTAAATACCCTTGGGTGTCTAATGTTCAACAATATATTGTTTGATGGGGTAAAATACACAGGCTGGCTTCAAAAATGTCCCAAATAGGACAAGTCAAAAATCAAAATTGGAAAACTAAAACGCGCAAATTCCAAATGTGGCCTTTTAACCCCCAAACAAGCTGACAAACCTATGTTTGGGTGGTATCCCTATACCCAGGAGAGGTTGCTGAATTGAAGGGTTGTTTGGCAGTGCCACATACCAGAATCTGAGAATTCATGGCTGAATTACAATGTGTGTGAAAAAAAACACAAAAGTTTGACAAAGGCTGGTGGTAGAAATAGTGCATGGAAAGTGTTAAAATACCCCCATTTGAAATACCCTAGGGTGTCTAATGTTCAAAAATATATGGTTTACTGGAGTAAAATACACAGGCTGGCTTAAAAAATGTCCCAAATTGGGCTTGGGATACCCAAATTTGTTTAAACTCCAGGAAGCTAGTCTTCTGAACCATTTATCTCAACTGCAGATTAAGTCTCTTAAAAAAGAGGGATGGTATCTAATTGAACAAGAAATGATGGGTATAGACAACTTAGAATTATTGCTATGGCAGAATTATAAAGAAGGAGTCAAAATTGTAACCAATAGTGGGTCCAGAACACTTAGGCAGATATGGGCCGCCTGGCACAACCTAAGAAAAAAACTTAAAAGTGTAGGAAAAATACATCAATCCTCCCCCATAGAAATTCTAGAAACTAACATCAAAGAATTTAAACTCCCAGCTTTCTGTCATAACAAGGGTCTACGAATACTGGATCTGTATAACAGCACTAAATTCAAAACATTCGAATCATTGTCTCAAGAATATGGGGCCACTGAGAAGGATACATTTCCCATTATTAGGATGAAATCTTATTTGGTTCAGCACCAGTTTAATATAAAAAACAAGGTAATAAGTAAAATATTGGATGGCCTATTAAAAAACACTCAGCTAAAAAGAGCTATAAAAATATGGTATGACCTACTAGAGAAGATCCCAGTACTAATCAAATACAAAGCTATGGAAGCATGGGGGATAGAACTATTAAATCCTATTGATAAAGAGGCTTGGGTCGAAAGTTGGAACAATATAAAGAAGATTTCACACTGTATTACGATGCATGAGCTACACTTTAAAGTTATGCATAGATGGCATCTCTCTCCACTAAGACTACATAAATTTAAAGCAGTTAATCAGCCCAATTGCTGGAGATGTAATAATAATCATAGTGATCTATTCCATATGTGGTGGTCCTGTGAGAAAATAGAAGTATTGTGGGAAAAAGCATTTGGTCTAATCTCAGAGCTTACAGCCACTAAAATCCCCATATACCCAGAAACAGCTCTCTTTAATTTTGAGCTTCAAGATTACCCATTTAGGCACAGATACATTGCTGTACAGGTTCTTATGGCGGTGAAAATTTGTATTGCAAGACAATGGAAAAGTCTGGAAATTATCCAATGGTTAAAAGTTGAAAATCAGATAGACCTTCAATGCCAGATGGTTACTACAGTGCCAGGCAGAAGTTGAAGCTGTTTTACTACATATGGGATCCGTGGATAGCAAAAAGAAAAAAGAAGCGTAAGGAGTCTGAGTAAATGGTTAAGTAAACAGGATAGAACAGGGGTGGTAGGAGCTGAAAGGAAAGGGAAAGTAAAGAAAAAAGATAAAAACTTAAAAAGATTGGTAAGGAAAAGCGATTGGTTATATATTCTCGTTAAAACAATACCTTTTTTGATGTGATCCCTCATGCCTGGCGTATGTTTGTATATGTTTGTATTAGAGTAGTTTATATGTGTACTCGTCCTGTAGAGGGAATATTTATTGTTGTGTAATGGTACACCTTGGTTTTATGTTTTCACGTGGTACAAAATATAATAAAAGAGAATAACAAACAGTAAAAGAGACACAAGGATGACACGCTGAATTAGCATATGACATTTGAATGGAAAATGTGAGTAGGTGTCTGAGTGTAAAAAAAGGAAAGAAGGAGAGAAAAAGAAGAAAAAAAAAAAATGTCCCAAATTGGACATGGGCACAGGTTGTCTGCAAGTAAAAATTCCAAGTTGGACAACCAAAACCAAAAAGCACACCTCTCAAATGTGGCCTTTTAGCCCCCAAAAAACATGACAAACCTATGCCTGGGTGGTATTCCTGTACTCAGGAGATGTTGCTGAATACACATTGGAGTGTTTTTTGGCAGTTTTTTGGCAGTGACCCATAGCAGGAGCTGTGAAATTATGTCTAAAGTACAATGTGTGTGAAAAACACACACACAAAAAGTATTACCAAAAAGTTTGCCAAAGGCTGGTGATAGAATTAGTGCATAGAAGGTGTTAAAATACCACCATTTGAAATACCCTAGGGTGTCTAGTTTTCAAAAATATATGGGTTGAAGGGTTAAAATACACAGGCTGGCTTCAAAAATGGGACATGGGCACAGATTATCTGCAAGTCAAAATTCCAAGTTGGAAAACCAAAAAGTGCACCTCTCAAATGTGGCATTTTAGCACATTAAACAAAATTACAAACCTTTGCATGGGTGGTATCCCTGTACTCAGGAGAAATAGTAGAATCTATTTAGCAGGTTATTTTTATTGAAATTTGTAAATGAGTAAAAGATTTTTCAAATAAAATTCAGAAAATTTGTTTGTTTTTTTTTGCCATATTTCTTTTTTATATTATATTATAGGATATGATTAATTATGATTAATATGATTCTTTAGATACCATATCTAGAGATAGCCCTTCTTGTGCTGATAAAAACAATATATAATTTGTGTGGGTAAAGCAAATGACAAATGAGAAAATTACAGCTAAACACCAACAGCGCAGAAATGTTAAAATAGCCATTGTCCAGAATGAGGAAAAATGCTCCAAAGGGTCTGTCCTTATGGAGGTTAAAGGGACTGTCTAGTGCCCAAAATGCATCTTCCAAATATTAATGCATATTAATGTACTTTCAAAGTACTTTAAAATGCATGTTTTACAGTTTGCATTGCTTAAAATATAAAATACTTACAGCTAGATGGAATTATGAAATTACAGAAACCAGGACTGGCCACACTAAAAAGTCAATTAATTTTTGCTGAGAAGAATTTCATTCCAATTAATGGAATTTCATGTCTCTTTAGTGATGTCATCAGACAATGTGTTGAACTGTTACAGGATCCTACTGTGTACAAGAGCAAGGACACTCACAGTCCACGCAATGAATTCAACTTGAGGAGCACAGGAAGTCACTAAATGAAACAAAACGTTATATCCTCAGTGTCTATAGAATCAGTGTTGCTGCACCTGCAATAAACATGTGGAGTAAGCACTGGGAGGGCTTAAGTCAAATATTAAAAATGTGGTTTATTGAGAATGCCTACATCAAATCACACTGGGGAAAAAAGCCTGTGCACTATACAAGCAGCAATCTTCATCTTGCACCAAAGTGAGCTTGGAGACTAGACTGTCCCTTTAAGAGGGGACCTGACCGGGCTGCCTCTTCTCATGGAAACAGGACAGCTGCCGGTCAGAGAACCTGTATAGCTCACTTCCTGTGTACTCCCTCTCATGGATGAAACCAGATTTAGAGACCCCTGTGAAATTATTTTAAATGTGAAGCTACAGGTAAACTGTATTTTTTTAAATTCACATATATTAAAAACAAGTACAACTTACAAAAAAAAAAAAGATAGATAGAAGTGGTACTACTCCTATAAGGGCTGCACTAAAACTAATCCTTGAAAGAGTTTGTTTTACAATTAGTTATTACAATGCTCCAAAAAGTCAAAGCTAAATTGTAGGTGATAGATTTGATAGCTTTGAAAGGTTGAATATATTTCCTTTATTAACCAGACTCCAAACATTGAAAATTAGTTTATCTGGAATGATACAATAAAACCATAAAACAATGAAAGTAATTCACTCTTTCTAGTATGACACAACAATTTTATTAGGATACTTATAGGTTAAAAGCTTTGCACATTACATTATTGTAAGGAGAACGTTTTATATATTGGTGAATAAGCAGATATGGAAAGCACTCTTCACTAGATCAAATGTGACCACATCTGGGCTTGATTCTATTTGCAGAGATGCTTTTGTATCTGAATAGTAGACCACATTTTCCACAAACTGTAAAGGTAAAGTTGTACGCGGTAATAAAAGTCAGCTTGAACTCTTTAAGTACCACAAGGGTAAAATGCAATGCTCTACAATTGAGTTAACACAGAGTTAAATGTAGATGGGTGAAGGAAAACGAAACATCAATGTAAAGAGCAGCACAGTTGCTTTCAAATGACTCATCTAAAGGAGCAAAGGGAGCAATAGAAAGAAAAGTGGAAAATATATAAAACAACTGTGATTTGTTCAAGAAAGCATGCTATATTTAAGTGTCACCTCTCTATAGCTGAGTCATTTACATCTCATAGCTGAATTTGCCTTCTGTGTCCTTACATGGAAAACTGAAAATACCTTGTGTCTGTGCCTCTGGGAAACTAAGGCAGTTCCAGACAGAAGCTGTGCCTTTAATTAAGAACGGAAAGCCTGCCTTCAAGGCATCCCATTACAAAGAAAGCAGAAGTATATAAAGCCTTCGCTGACTGGCTGCGTCTTTATATCGGGCATCTCACGATTGCAGGCAATTTACACATGCAGCAGTCTTTTCACAAAACAGAGAAGCTGGTTAATTATCTCTGACACTGTCCATCTGCTGAATGTTCTTCATACAGTTCGAGGCAAAACCGTCGCACAGTGCGCAAGGTAAACCTTTTCCCCTTGTTTCCTATCTGTTTTTCTGAGTTTGTTTTACAGTGATATGAAACTATTACAAAAGCTATCTTTTAAGAAAATAACATTTTCGTTCTGTGTAAAAATAAAGCTGTGGTAAACTGGTGCATATATTTTGTCCTTGTTACAGATCATTTCTGTTGTAGGATTCTATTGTCTCTGGGACCCAACAGGTTAATATGCTAAATTATGGATCTTGTATTTCTTATCTATATGTCAAACTCATACCACTTAGAAGAAACAATATTTTTTACAATGCCCATCTAACACTTTTCATTCATAAGTTTCTGACAAATGTGTTGTATTTACTATAAAACGGGAGGAAAGATAAATATATTTTATTTACCAGTCATTGCATTTCAAGAAACTTTTGAATGAGTGTTGTACATACTTAAGTTGTTGTTGAGTAATTTCACAATAACAAAATAGATAATTTGTTTCATCTAAATAATATTTTTAGTGGTGAGATAGATCATAAAGAAAGTAATTTTGTTTTGTACATGTGGAATTGCAACAAATGCATTGCTTAGTTGAAAAATGTGTTTGTAGTTTCATTGATCAGATCACCTTTTTATTGTGTGCTCTACATTCACACTTTAGGGAAGAAATTGTTAAAAACGTGGTATTTGGAATCAAATGATAACGTTTAAGCACTGAATTTATGCTAATTCTGTATGGAATATGTGTGAAACATAGGACCTACAGGTAATGGCCAAAGGAACATGTGGCTCTTTTGTTCTCTATGGTAATAATGATATCAGCTACTCTGCATGAAAGTTTGCCAAAAAGAGCCTTACCTTCTTCAAAATACATTTAAATGTAACAGTTTCTTTAAATTGAATTATAAAAAAATATACAGTGGAACCTCTTTTCAAGAATACCCAACTAAAGTGCAGATATTATTTTTAAATGTGCTTATTGTTTAGGTTTTTTTTTTTAATTAGTAGAAATTGCTAATGTGTGATATTTTTTTTTTTTTTGTCTCTCAATATGGTTTGTCATAACTTACATGTGTCATGCTTTTAAGGTTTCCTCCTTTTAGATTTACTGGTTAGCTTCAGGGCTTCTTGGGTGAGAACAAAAACTGCTACAGTACATACTTGTTAAATTCCATCTCTTACTACTGTGTTTAATACTTTAACAATGCAAACAGCTGTGCAGCCCATTCATAAGAACATGAACATACACCAGACCTTTGTTGTATTCATTCATATGTGGGCCTCAACAAGCTTGTTCTGTTTTACAAGCTTTATTCATTACATGCACTTCAAACTCCCATAAAATTACTGTGTCTGAGTAGCCAGACAGAATTAATCCAAACTTTAAGGAGAAAACAACAGATTGATGCCATCAATCTCATTCCTGTTAGATTTTTCTTTATAAAAGATGCAGAAAAGCATCAACTATACTTGCTTATTATACATGCAATCTGCCACTGATAAATATAACTGTACCCATCAGGGGGCCAACTTGTGGCCAGGGTGCAAAAACAGTTTAATGGCTGCGCATATTGCAGTTTCACCAGCCCACCCGTTATCATCAGGGAGGGACACAAATACACAGGCAAAGCAGATATGTTGATGGGGCATTTAGATAGGATAGGAAAAGTGGTGCAAACCCTAGTCCATGAGTCAGGTTAGAGAGGGGGGGGGGGGGCATTTGCCTCTCTGTCCCCCTTGCCAGTCCTACCATGGTGCCTATTATAAATGTATTATTAACAAAATGTCGAATTCTTCCTTCAACTGTTGTGCAGCTAATTAAAAGCTGACTTCATATGAAATGAATTCATGTTTAATAAAAACTAATTCAGTTCAAAATATATACAACATCACCTTTTAAGCATTGTTTCATTCAAATGCTTCATGATTCTAGAGATAGTTATGTGAGAATGGTACTTAACTAACTAAATAATTTTAAGTAACTAACTATTTTTCCTTTTCAGAATGTAATTACTGCATCTTACATAAACATGTAGCAATATAAACTTTTATGACAGAATGGCTAATTTAGCCTGACCATACATAAGAATCTCTGTCTTACTGTTTAGATGCTAAATTATATATTGCTTATACAACCCCCTGTGCATTATTTTCCTTTTATAGTCATTAGTTTTGACAGAAGAATCTTTGACATAAGGAACAAGTGTGTCGGTACATATATAGATAGTTACAGCATAGAATCCAAGAAGAAAACAAATCAGTAAAGGAATTTAATAAAATAAATCATTAAGCAGCACTGTCATTTTATTGTTTTAAACATATGCATACCGTTAAGAAGTGTTTGTGCTTTTGAGGCAACACATTATTTCAGTGCTGCCAGTTGCATTAAATGTTGTAAAGCTGAAATACAAATCGATCCAGAACAATGTTGTTCCAGAATATTACATTACTCAACCAGGGGAAAAACTTCTGACCATTGGCCACATTTATCCTCAGTAGCTTTTTCAATGTGTAACTTATCTAAAATGGTTCCTCACAGTTGATATCAGTGTGTTTGCTGAGAAAACCATTAACTTCAAAGAAGACTAGTTTTCACTGCGCTTACACGACTTACATAAAACTTGTATTTTATTCTGATTAGTGAGTGTTTCATTGTGTTATATCTGGTGAGTGAGGTGATAGAAGTGGTAAGGTGGTGTTTATGTTTGGAGAGAAAATGACAGGGATAGAGTCGGAGGAGCACAGGCTCAACAAGGACATAGTTACATGTATAGGAGGACTAGGACCAGACGATGCCTGATCCCAGGGGAAGTGTATGATCAGCATAGATAGAAATCTGTGCCACAGTTGGACAGAATGTCCACTACACGCCCAGCCAAACACCGCCCAAGAAGAGCCTTAGGCTCATAGGCCAGAGAGGACAAGTACAAGGAGATAGCAAGATGGACAACATTTACCTGGGAGAAAAATATGGCATCATGGCATATTCCAGACAATATTGGGGGACAGTCCAAGGGTTGGCAAGGCAGGAGGCTATTGGGCAAAGTTTGAATAGTTTTGGAGTGGCCCTCAGGAACACTGAGGAGATAAAATGCTACCTCTGCAAAAGACCTCTAAAGAACTCAATGAGTGAGCTGGCTCTATACCAGGGGGACACCTGTGGTGGATCACATAGCACTCCACTTGAATAATTGGAGCAGATTCCCTTTACACACTCTCATTCCATTTACTGTCAATTGTCTATTACATCTACATTTTGTTTTAATATAAAATTCATATTGCACATTTTTAAGTCACTACTTACACTGCCTACTTAGTTCATGTTAAATACATTAGTCAGATTCAAATATGTTAATGGATTTTACATGCACATAGAGGTTAAGCATCTAGTATAACATATAATGATGTAATCAACGTTTACAGTCAGATAGCTTCACAATGTTATCTGTTTAATATGTTCAATGCATGGTTAAATAAGTAGATGTTAAAACGTATGTCCTCAATAAATAATGTAGAATAGACTTAATTATTAGACTGAGATGTTAGTAAAGTAAAGTGAAACCCTTCTCATTAATTTCATACTGAGTGAGTAGGCTAAACCACAAATTGATACATCTGGTGCAGGTATATAATCTCCCTCTCCACATCAGCTGGAGGAAGTGAGTGAGGAAATTATTGACATTAGGGGGCCAGCAGTCCTCCTTTTCTGTGGTTTCAACTAACCAATTACAGCTGCAACATCAGGAGCAACGTTCAGTAGTCACAAGACAGTAAATTCAGGTAGAAGGTAATACCCATAATAGGGAACTAATCACTGCCTATATAGGATTGTCTGCACATATGTCCACAGACTAGAGTAGAGTAAGCATATTTGTCAGATTGCAGAACTGAGTTGTCTGCTGCCCATGTTGATAGAAAATATTAAGTAGTGAGCCTATCCACAATCAGCCACTTCCTCATCACTTTCTACAACATTTGAACAGAAGATCAGTGACCTCCAAATATTATTCTTCATCTATTTTCAAATATGATCGTAAAATTGACTATACATTTTTTTGCCATCACAACATGGTATTGATGTTCAGGGCCGGACTGGGAACAAAAACCAGCCCTGTAAAAAATTTGTTTACCAGCCCCATAGCATTACATTTTTAAACCAGCCCCATAGCATAATATAATACATATTTCTGTATTGTCTCTCTCTCATTTCTGTAGCATCTCTCATTTCGGTAACATCTCTCTCTCTCGCATTTCTGTAGCGTCTCTCTCTCGCATATCTGTAGCGTCTCTCTCTCTCTTGCATATCTGTAGCATCTCTCTGTCTCTCTCTCTCTCGCATATCTGTAGCGTCTCTCTCCCCCCTTCCCCCTTAGTGTCTTTCTCCCCCTTCCCCCTGTAGTGTCTTTCTTACCCCCTTCCCCCTGTAGTGTGTTTCACCCCATCCCCCCTGTAGTGTCTTTCACCCCCTCCCCTTCCCCCTGTAGTGGCTTTTACCCCCTCCCCTTCCCCCTGTAGTGTCTACCTCTCACTCACCTTGCTTCCTCCGCTCCCCATCCCGCTGCCGGAACTCAGGGCCGGTGCAAGGATTTTCATCTACACAGGCGAAGGTACATTTTGGTGCCCCTCCTCTGACGCCTCCCACACCACCAACCCTCCATACATTTTATATATATAAAAAAGTATAATGTATAGTGTGGAAAATAATACATCTAAATATTCAACTCGCATGCTCTAAATTTGTCACACATTGACACCCTAACACACATTGAAACACAGAGACACCCTTGCAGTCACACACAGAGACACACTTACCACTTACACACACACCCTTACACAGACACAGTGACACACTTACAAACACACACACACCCATACACAGAAAGTGACACACTTACACACATCCTTACCACTTACACACACACAGTGACACACATAACCTGAGACACACTATTTTGCCACTTAATATGCCAATATTTTGCCCCTCAATATGCCAGCATTTTGCCCCTCAATATGTCAGGATTTTGCCCCTCAATATGCCAGGATTTTGCCATTTAATATGCCAGGATATTGCCAATTAATATGCCAGGATATAGCCAATTAATATGCCAGGATATTTCCAATTAATATGCCAGGGTATTGCCACTTAATATGCCAGGATATAGCCAATTCATTTGCCAGGATATTGCCAATTAATATGCCAGGGTATTGCCAATTAATATGCCAGGATATAGCCAATCAATATGTCAGGATATTGCCACGTAATATGCCAGGGTATTGCCACTTAATATGCCAGGATATTGCCACTTAATATGCCAGGATATTGCCAATTAATATGCCAGGATATAGACAATCAATATGCCAGGATATTGTCACTTAATATGCCAGGGTATAGCCACTTAATATGCCAGGATATTGCCATTTAATATGCCAGGATATTGCCAATTAATATGCCAGGATATAGCCTATCAATATGCCAGGATATTGCCATTTAATAAGCCAGGATTTTGACCCTCAATTTGCCAGGATTGTGCCACTCAGTATCCCAGGATTGTGCCCCTCAATATGCTAGGATAGGGCCCAACTCTACATTTCTTTTTAAAAGGGCAAAGGTTCATGTAATTATGTTTAATACAGTCTAAACCAGGGGTGGGCAATTCATTTTTACCGGGGGCCGCATGAGCAACCCGAGCACTGCTGGAGGGCCACATCGACAATATTTCAATTAAATTTTGCTCAATATCTCTCTCTCCCCATTCCCTCATGTCTGTCTCTCTCTCCACTCATGCTCCATGTCTCTCTCCACTCATGCTCCATGTCTGTCTCTCTCTCGCCACTCATACCCCATGTTTGTCTCTCTCTCGCCACTCATACCCCATGTCTGTCTCTCTCTCGCCACTCATACCCCATGTCTGTCTCTCTCTCGCCACTCATACCCCATGTCTGTCTCTCTCGCCACTCATACCCCATGTCTGTCTCTCTCGCCACTCATACCCCATGTCTGTCTCTCTCTCGCCACTCATACCCCATGTCTGTCTCTCCCCTCATCCCTTATATCTTTTTCCATCTCTATCTTTCTGTTCCCCAAGCTGGTCTCTTGTACACACAGTCATACATAAACACACACAGTCACACAAACACAGTTACACACTTAGTCACCCTCACAGACATACATTTACACAAACACCCTTATACACACTGTCACACATACATAAATACACACAGTCATACATAAATACACACAGTCACACAATTACACACTTAGTCACCCTCACAGACATACATTTACACAGACACTCTTATACACACTGTCACACATACATAAATACACACACAGCCACCTTTACACACAGGATACACTCGCACAGACACTCATGTACATACACTTACACAGACAGTAACACACAAATAGTTATACACATTGACACACACATACACACTTATACACATTCACACACACTTCCACAGACACTTCCTTTCTTTTTTTATTTTAACCCCCCCCCCCCCCCCAACTGTTATTACCTAATCCTCCTTGTTAATCCAAGCACAGCACAACGGGGGAAAGCTCCGCCCCCGTCGCGTTCTGTGATTGGCTGCAGGGAGGAGGACATTCCCTATGGTGTCTTGGCAGATACCCTAGAGAACATCCTCCTCCCTGAAGCAGCCAATCACAGAATGCGACAGGGGCGGAGCTTACACCCGTCGCGCTGTGCTTGGATTAACAAGGAGGAGGATGGCAGGGAGAGAGCTCCCTGCTACAGCGCCTCTCCTCCCTTGCGCCTGGGCGCGGTGCACCCCGTGCACCCGCCCAGGATCGGCCCTGCCTCACGCGGGCCGGACAGGGACGCACAAAGGGCCGGATGTGGCCCGTGGGCCGTAAGATGCCCAGGTCTGGTCTAAACTGTCTCTTTAGGAGTAACCATGTTATCTCAAGGGGTTAAAAGCTAAAAGGGTCTGCAACCTCATCTTGGAAAACATAAGGACGTTTTTTATAATTTTTTATTGCAAAATCATGTAAGTTTTGCACTACAATAATAATTTAATTCTGTACTTGGTATGCCACTCCTATAACAAATGATTGATAATCTTAAGATAAAGAATGTAGATGTTTGTTATGAGACATCCATACCATATCACCATACCATCCTAACTTTAAAAATCTTTGCGTAGAAATGATTGCATTAGAATGATGGGGCATATTATATAAAGCCATATTGCCACACCCCAGCACAACATGCGGAATTTACCGATAAATGGATGAAAAGGCAAAGACTTAAGCTCCCTCATCACTCATCATCATAGTTTCACTATGAAACTATATCAGAGGGGGCACAATTTTCTAATCTTGCCTTGGGCGCTGAAAGAGCTACAGCGCTGTCACATACCTTATGGATGTTGATGGAATGGTAGTGTTTCCTATTTCAGTAGAATGATGTATCCTATGGGAGAGCCACTATCTTTATGTCAGCTCAATCATTGGCACCCATGGCATTAGGAATCTGCCCCCCGCCCCCCCATTAAACTCTGGTTTGACTGTATACCAATTATGTTGTGTGTGGAATTGGATATGCACTTTAGCGCTGTTTCGTTGGTACTTAATACAAGATGTAGTAAATTGTTGATTTTGCTATTTCAGCTTAACCTATTATGAATTGTAACAATACAGAAGCCATGTACTGGGTAGCACACTTTAGTTTCTCCATGGCAGTTGGTGCATGATAAGTTTTGGCTTTAGGAAATATAATATATCCACTCTAAGAAAATCAGTGAGCCTTTGAGATGATCTTGTCTTCATTCATATCAAACATATTGACTCTGTGAGGTTTTTGAATTTTGCGTTGCTCTGTCAATCTCCTTATCCTTAAGCAGAAGCTGGGCTGGTAAACCATTTAGA
Source organism: Pelodytes ibericus (assembly GCA_036172795.1). Taxonomy (NCBI): domain Eukaryota; kingdom Metazoa; phylum Chordata; class Amphibia; order Anura; family Pelodytidae; genus Pelodytes; species Pelodytes ibericus. The sequence goes on along the minus strand of CM069864.1, from coordinate 66,077,382 downwards.
GCCATGTGTATCTGGGCAGGATGTCCCTGGTGTATTAAATCAGAGCTGGGATGTGCTCCATGTGTGTACTTACTGCCTCTGGAGTGGATCCGTTGTCGGCATCTCAGCCAGAAACAAAACTCACACGTCAAAGGAACTAGACATGTCCTTGCGTGCAAGTGAAGAACTCCTCGAATACATAGAAATAATGTATTAGAGGAGGACATAAGGAATTCTTTCTTTTACTATTTTAACCATGCTATTTTGTATCACTTATATGCTTGGATATTTATTAACTTATTATTTGCACTATGCCTAGGGTTTGCTGCAGCCCCATAGGGTTTTGTGCCTGTGAAACAGGTACCTAGTGCGTGGCATTGTATTTATATCAAGGTGTTTAAGTACATGGGATTCTTTTAATTGGGATAGTTTTATAATTACATGATGCAGCTTTGTATGAAATAAAGCATAAGATGTAAATGAATGTGTACTATGTCTATTGTTCTAATTTGCGAATGCAATATCCATGAAAAAGGTTTATGTTAATGTATTTGCTTAAAACTGGTGTTACCTTATAAAATGCTGCTCTGTCAAAATGGCTCCGTGGGTCGATCATGGGTGCCCCAGATTGGAAATTTCGGTGCTGGGTAGTGCCTCGACATCGAGGCATTAGACCAGCACCATTAAAATCATTGATCGCGAAAACGCTTGATTCACCGCAGGACGTTCCTGGCAGGACGTGCCTGACATGTCCATTGTTGCAAAGGGATTAATAGATACATGCGGGTTTACTATCTGCTGTGTCTTACATGCGAGTCACAGCAGTTCCTGGTTGTCGCGTGCTGACAGCAAAGCTCTAACTGCCGAGCTAGCGCAGAGAGACCCTCGTTTTTGCATGGGATCAGCAGGGGGAACCTAGTTCATTTTCAATATTTTTTATTGTCTACATTCACAGTAAAACAATGTTTAGGTGATACAGTCCTTTTAACTACCAATTTTCCAATTTTGTCTAAATCCTTTGATGGGAAAATTACTGTTTATTTACTTATTATCTTGCTCTGACTTTATTACCTTACATAAATGTGTTTCATATTCTAGCATTCTTCCAAGTCACTGATAAATAAAGTAGAATAGACGAAGGACATAGCCCTGAGGCACTCCAGTTAAAACCATTTTCATATGGAAAGTATGCCATTTACAACCACCATCTGTCTTTTAACCAGCTCCCTATCCAAGTAGAAATATATTTCCAATAATTTAGACAGGAAGAAATTGTGTGTTATGGTATCAACAGTATTTTCAAAAGCTAGGTATATTACATGCACTACATTACCTTGGTCCATAATTATAATACTAACTCTGTCCTCCCTGGTGGACTCTATTCCAGCCTTGATGAAGGAGATATTGCTCTATGGCCAGCTCTCGAATTATAAAATGAATATCGCTAAAACCCAGACAATACCTCTCTACCTCAATGGACCACAATTGGATATACTGGCAACAGTAGGACATAAAAAGGGTCTGCCCGCAAATATTGATTACCTAGGTGTTACTTTCTGCTCAAAGTTAGATCAGATCGTCGATCTGAATTACACCAGGTTAATAACTCAGCTCAGGACATCCTTAGCACGATGGAAGGGACTGGAGCCCTCCTGGGTAGGTCGGATAGGCATTCTTAAATCTTATGTAGTGCCGAAATTTCTGTACCTCCTTAGGGCCACACCCTTAACTGTTCTGAAACCTCGCCTGAGGGAGCTTGAGCTCCAATTCGTCTCCTATGTATGGAAGGAGGGAAGAACAAGGATTGCAAGACACATTGTGGAGAAGGAGGCTGATAGAGGAGTTAAACAGCATGCATGCTTGTGATATCATAATAATGCGAGGTTAGCACTTCCCCTATTAGTTTTAATCACGCAGCTATCATTTAAAAAAAATTAGCTTGGAATTGGGACATGCTTATTCAATTACATGCGCAACTATGTAAAAAGCTGTGCAAAGCTGAGCATGCACTGTCAAGCGGTCAAACTATGAAAGGCTGTTTATCCTTTAAGACTCACATCCACAGTTTTGCAAATTTTGTTTTATGACCATAACTATCAAAATATGAAGGGCTCATTTGAAAATCATGGTTTAATTATATCGCTAACATAATCAATTCCTTAGTCTCCTTGTACTCTTTACCACACAATAGAACATTGTACTAACCAAGAATGCTAATTTCCACAGTTCTACATTCCACCGAAGTGGAAGTGATATTGCACTGACATCATTTTCACTCACTTTTTGTATCATTCTCACAATCACAGGAGCATAACTGTGGAACATTGTCTATGACCTGTTACTAAGGTGTACTAGCTCTCCTTGTTGAATCAACTATAACAATGACCCACATTCATGTCACTGTAACATAAAGCTGTTTTTTTTTCTCCTTTGCAATATCCAGTATATTACATGATATTGCAAGTTCCATTATTTTAAGGGATAATATAGTGAAACTCCTGTGAGTAAAATGTAAGAGTGAGACTTCACAACAAAAATTTTATGTAAAGAGACGTCTCCTCCCGGGGCTACTTTTTTCCTAGCCTGCAATGGATATCAGCCAGAGTCCCAAATAATTCACTGTCTCGCCTGCTCTTTGTCCCCAAGAATCACACACGACACAGTTGTAGGTACAGCAGTAAAAACAAGAACTTTATTCCAGGGAATAGCAGGCTCTTTAAACAGTAAAAGATCAGATAACGTGTGATTGAACAATGTAACAGGTAATGTTGACAGTAAACAGTTAGACTTGCAGATTGCATAATTTGGCTTGGAAAGGCACCAATCCGAGGGGACCTCTAAAACAGCCACCAATAGGGACACAAGGTGCAGGCAGCAATGGCACCAGACACTTTTAATCCCTTTAGCAAGGATAGCCAATGGGTAACTTTCTGACAGAGGTGGCCTAGAAGTGACCAATCAGAAAAGCACCTACAGTCCTAATTCTTCCCCTGGTTCTTCACACTTTATATCTGTTAAGCAACATATGTAAGATTGTTGCCACCCTAGGCAAACCCTCATTTTGCTGCGCCCTTGGCACCATCCTTTGCTCCTCCCCTTACCCCACCTACTAAACCGCATATCACTCACGCAAAGAGGCACACAGTTGGTGCACACTCACACACACACACACACACACACACACATACAGTCACATACACACAGTCAGCAGTTATTTTGTTTCTTGTTAAAGGAAAAAGTATATTTCTTCATGTGTCACCCTGTCTGTCTCCTCTCCCTCCTCATGTGTGTCCCTCCCCCTTCCCATGTCAGTCTCTCTTCTCTCCCTTCCCATTCCTGTCTTTATCTCCTATCCCCCCATTTTATGCCTCTCTCTTTATCCATGTCTGTTGCCTCTCCTCTCTGCACCCATATCTGTTCTATGCCCTTCCATGTCTGTTGAATGTTCTCCTCCCTCCCATGTCTGTTGTCTATCCTTCCCCTCCCACGTCTGTTGTCTGCCTTCCCTCTCCCTCTCGTGTGTGTTGTCTGTCCTCCCACCTCTGCCATGCATGTCTGTCCTCTCCCCTCCCATGGGGGACTCTATTTCGGTTTATAGAAAGCCAATAGCATTACATGGATATTGGCTTTCTATAAACCGAAATAGAGTCCCCATTCATACGAATAGGTCAATTGACCTATTCGTATGAATGGGGACACTCTTACCCACATTTTACTTCATTTTGCAGCCCTCTAGCCCTTTCCAGGACTTTTTAGAGGCATTTTAGTGGCCAAAAGTTCGTGTCCCCATTGACTTCAATGGGGTTCGGGGTCAAGTTCGTGCACGGACCTGGACATTTTTTCGAAGTTCAGCCGAACCTGCCGAACTCGAACATCCAGGTGTCCGCTCAACTCTAGTGTTGAGCGAACCCGAACCACACTGTTCGGGTTCGTACCGAACATTACGTTTTTTGGACCCCGAACACGAACATTTCACTGTTCGGCGATTTAATGGCGCATTTTGAAAGGCTGCAGGGCAGCCAATCAAAAAGCGTTTGACTCGTGTGCCCTTAGAAGCCATCACAGCCATGCCTACTAATGGCATGGCTGTGATTGGCCAGTGCAGCATGTGACCCAGCCTCTATATATAAGCTGGAGTCACGTACACGCACATCACATGAGCTCTTCTTAGTGTAGGGAGAGGATGCTGCAGCTGTGAAGGACAGATTAAAAAAAATTCTGGTGTTGAATCTGCAAACTACAGCGATTATTCAAACTACAGTGATTATTCAAATTACAGTGATTATTTTAGTGGATGATATACTACATATTTGTACCCTGCCCTGAGCCCAGTGCCACAGAGAGTGCAGTGCACTTGCAACTGAATGTGTGCCAGGCACATGACTTTAATCCTGTTCTGTTAGCTCAGTGGGCAACATCTAGGCATTTTTAAATACTGCAATTTGTTGGTGTTAAATATTACATTTGCGTCCTGCACTTCATTTCTGAGAGTCAAATAGAACCGTCAAATACTGTGCTTACAGCGCACTTAAAAAAATTCTAATAGTTTTGGGTGGTAAATAGTACATTTGCGTCTTGCGTTGCACTTCATATCTGAGAGTCAAATAGAACAATGAAATACTGTGGTTACAGTGCACTTTGAAAAATTCTAATTGTTTGGGGTGCTAAATAGTACATTTGCGTCTTGCGGTGCACTTCATATGAATAAGGAGAGCGTCAAATAAGGGACGTGGCCCTGGTCGTGGTGCTGTTGGTGGAGCTCATGTTGCAAGTAGGGGATGTGGTCGATCTGTGCCAGCTACACGCACAAGTGAAACACCTTCCTCGGGTGCTAGTATGTGACAGAACCTTCAGCGTTATTTGGTAGGCCCGAATGCTGCTCTTAGAATGGTGAGGCCAGAACAAGTACAGGCGATAGTAGATTGGGTTGCTGACAGTGCCTCCAGTTCCTTCACATTGTCTCCCAGCCGGTCCCCTGCTGAAAGCTCAGTGTTGACACCTGCAGCCCATGGCTATCTGTCTTTCACCTCAACCCCTTGCAAATCTGCCAAGCAGTCTGAGCCAGAAGTCAGGCAGCAGTCTCTTTTGCTTTTTGATGACTCTGCTGGTGGGGTCATCAAACCTAGCATTGCCCCAGAAGTGGAAGAGTTTGAGTGCACTGATGCACAACCACTTATGTGTCAGGATGTGGAGATGCGAGGACAACCGCAGCATGTCTCTGATGACGAAACACAGGTGCCAACTTCTGTGGCTTTCGGCAGTGTGCTGACCGGCAAGGAGGGCAGGGTTGAGGAGCGGGTGGAAGTTGATGGGGAGGATGATGAGGTCCTAGACCCCACATGGAATCAAGGTCATGCGAGTGACGTGTCCAGTTTGGAGGAAGAGGCGGTGGTTGCAAAGAGGCACCAGCGCAGCATAAGAGGGAGCAGGGTGAAAAACCGTAGCGGCCATCCCCTAGACAGTACGCCTGCTACTGGCCACCGCACCCAGGGGCTGAGCACACCAAAGCCAGCTCCAAGGAGTTCCCTGGTGTGGCAGTTCTTTAGACAATGTGCTGACGACAAGACACGAGTGGTTTGCAAGCTGTGCAATCAGAACCTGAAGCGAGGCATACATGTGCTAAACCTGAGCACAACCTGCATGATTAGGCATCTACATGCAAAGCACGAGCTGCAGTGGAGTAAACATCTCAAAACCCAAGAAAGGTCTCAGGCTCCTCCTGCTTCCTCTTCTGCTGCTGTCTTGGCCTCTTCCTCCAGCTCTGGAGTCACAGTGGCACTTGCCACCGAGCAAATAGAGGAAGTGGCAGCAACGCCACAACGTCCTCCACCATTACCAAGCATCTCCACACTGACCCATGGAAGCGTTCAGCTGTCCATCTCCCAAACACTGGAGAGAAAGAGGAAGTTTGGCCCTACCCACCCGCGAACACTGGCCCTGAATACCAGCATTTCCAAATTCCTGGCCTTTGAAATTCTGTCATTCTGTCTGTTAGAGACGGACAGTTTTCCCAGCGAGCCATCCCTTCCCTGCACAAGCAATTGGCGGACAAAATCAGGTGTGCACTGTGCAACGCCATCTGTGGCAAGGTCCACATAACCACAGATACGTGGACCAGTAAGCACGGGCAGGGACGCTATATCTTCCTAACTACACACTGGGCAAATGTAGTGTCGGCTGGGCCTGAGGCAGATAGCAGTTTGGTGCATGTCCTTCCGCCACCGAGGATTGCATGGCATTTCTCTTTGCCTCCTGTTGCCTCCTCCTACTACTCAGTTTCTTCCTTCTCCTCTACCACCTCCTCTACCCCCTCCTCATCCGGTCAGCGTAACACCTTCACCACCAACTTCAGCACAGCCAGGGGGAAACGACAGCAGGCTCTTTTAAAACTCAGATTGCTGGCGCATGTGCTGAATTTGGTGGTGCAGAAATTCCTGAAAATCTACCCAGATATTTTCAGAGCTGCTGCAGAAAGTGCGGGCCGTCTGTGCGCACTTTAGGCATTCTCACCCTGCTGCTGCTCGCCTGTCTAACTTAGGCCTTCCAGCTCACCGCCTCATATGCGACGTGCCCACAAGGTGGAACTACACCTTGCACATGCTGGAGAGATTGTGTGAGCAGCAGCAGGCGATAGTGGAGTATCAGCTGCAGCACGCATGGGTCAGTTGCTCTGCGGAACAGCACCACTTCACCACCAATGAGTGGGCCTCCATGCGAGATCTGTGTGCCATTTTGCACTGTTTTGAGTACTCAACCAACATGGCCAGTGTCAATGACGCCGTTCTCAGCCTTACTATCCTGCTTGTATGTCTCCTTGAAAAAACGCTTAGGGCGATGATGGAAGATGATGTGGCACAGGAGGAAGAGGAGGAGGAAGAAGAGGGATCATTTCCACGGTTATCAGGTCAGTCATTCACAAGTGGCTTGGAGGGTGGGTTCCTGCACCAGCATAGGCCAGGTACACAACTGTCAAGCCAGGGCACAGTTTTGGAGGAGGATGAGGATGATGATGAGGAGGAGGAACCGTGTTCACAGCAGGGTGGCACCCAACGCAGCTCGTGGGCATCACTGGAGCATGGCTGGGGGGATACGGAGGACACAGATGATACACCTCCCACAGAGAACAGCTTGTCCTTGCCTCTGGGCAGCTTGGCACACATGAGCGACTACATGCTGCAGTGCCTGCGCAACGACTGCCGAGTTGCCCACATTCTAACTTGTGCTGATTACTGGGTGGCCACCCTGCTGTATCCCCGTTACAAGGACAACGTGCCGTCCTTAATTCCATCACAGGAGCGTGCTCGTAAGATGCGTGACTACAAGCGCACGCTGGTAGACGTGCTGCTGAGGGCATTTCTAAATGACACCGGGGGCTCAATGGAAGCACAAGGCGAAGGCAGAGGAAGAGATCACCAACGCACCTCAGAAGGCAGGGTTAGCATGGCCGAAATGTGGAAAAGCTTTGTCAGCACACCAAAACAAGCAGCACCACCATCTGATATGCAACGTCTTAGCAGGAGGCAGCATTTCAGCAACATGGTGGAACAGTACGTGTGCACAGGCCTACACGTATTGACTGATGGGTCTGCCCCATTCAACTTCTGGGTCTCTAAATTGGGCACATGGCCTGAGCTTGCCCTTTGTGCCTTGGAGGTTCTGGCCCGCCCTGCAGCCAGTGTATTGTCTGAACGTGTGTTTAGCACGGCAGGGGGATGTTATCACAGACAAGCGCAGCCGCCTGTCCACAGCCAACGTGGACAAGCTCACGTTTATTAAGATGGACCAGGAATGGATTCCACCAGACTTCTCTGTACCTTGGGCAGAATAGACATTTATACCAGCCTCACCCAGTCATTGTTATACTCAAGTGCACTTATTCTTTGTTTTCTGTTATATATCCCAATATTTTGGGGCTACCCCAATTTAAAAAACCAAAAACAAATAAAAAACAGTGTTGGCTACCTGTATTTGTAATTTGTATGTATTTTATGTTATTTTAAGTTATTTCCTTATCCACATTTGCAGGGCACTTGTCCTACCCACATTTTACCTCATTTTGCAGCCCTCTAGCCCAGGACTTTTTTAGAGGCATTTTAGTGGCCAAAAGTTCGTGTCCCCATTGACTTCAATGGGGTTCGGGGTCAAGTTCAGGGTCAAGTTCGAGCACGGACCAGGACATTTTTTCGAAGTTCGGTCGAACCTGCCGAACCCGAACATCCAGGTGTCCGCTCAACTCTATTAGTTAATTGCAGTGGTGGTGCTGCAATAAAAGTGAATTAAGTGGCTGCCTAGTGCCCTACAGCACATACCTGATGAGAGACAGTTTTGGAGGGGGGCAAATAATTGGCACAGAGGCATTTGTTTTTTACTTAGGGCCCCCCAAAACATAAAACTTCTCCTAATAATTGATTTCCATCTAGTCACATATGTTGCTTTTAACAAATTGCCGAGGTGGTAATTCTTTAAGCATCATGTATTTGAATTAATCAGACAAATTCATATACGTGCTTTCTGCAGCATTAACTGTTTTCCCAAACAGAAAATATAATTACAGGGAGAGAAAAAGATGAGGGAACCACATTTCACTGAGGATGGACAGTGCTGTCCTATCGTATAGTAACTCATTGGGAGGGGCATCAACCAGTTTTTGCTCACTGTCACAAATACAGAGGCAAACTCACCATTAATATAGACTAATCCCACCCATTAGGGCAGTCTAGACCTGAAATGAATGACGTGCCTCCCAGGGCCGATCCTAGGGTCACGGGCGCCTGGGTGCAGGTTTTCTTTTGGCGCCCCTATGTGGGCATGGCTATATTATGAACTCCTCCCCTTTAGACCATTTCATTATTGGGGAGAGGGGGAGGGAGCGCACAAATTTTATTTTGATGTAAAGGGCCAAAACAAACATTTATTTTAAATAAAGATATTTATTTGTCCATAATACTGTGTGGTGGTTTTATTCATTCCTATGATGCACAGACAGCAACATGGGAGACTTTTTGCGGGCTAGTTAAATGTGTTTTAACTACCATTCCCATGATGCCCAACCAACCAAAGTCTCCCAATAGTCTGGCCGAGCATCATTGGAAAATAAGTACACAATGAGCAATAAATATTATTCCACCATGAAAAGAGCGGACTGAGGACTAAGGGGAAACAGGGCACTTGTCTGCAGAGCCGACTCTGAGGGGCAGCAAAGCAGCACATGGGCAGCCCATTTGCAGAAGTGTACCTAGGGTCTCTAGCACATGCCACAGTACCACTTTGCCCCATTGTACATGTTATTTTGCCCCACAGCATCACTTTGACAATTAAAATGAGCCACAGTCAGGTACCAATTAACATGCCACAGTCAGATTGCCATTAACATATGCAACAGCCAGTTTGCCCAATAAAATGCCAGTTTGTCCATTAAAAATGCCACAGTTTGCCAACTAGAATGACAGTTTGTACAGTAAAAATGCCTTAGTTTGCCCATTAAAAAATGCCACTGTTTGCCTATTTAAAAAATGCCACTGTTTGTCCATTAATATACCACTCATGGTTTGTCCATTTATATGCCACAGCCATTTTTTCCCATTTATATACCAATGTTAGTTTGCCCATTAATAGGCCAGAGTCAATATGCCCATCAATATGCCACTTTTAGTTTGCCCAATAAATGCATTATCTCCTCTCCCACCTTCCCAAGTATTCACCTTGCTGCTGCTCTCTCGTGTCCCTGGCCGTCTCATCCGCACAGTCTACCCTCTAAGCACGCTGAGTACAGGAAGTGGGGAAATAGACTCCGGCTGGATGATGACTGCTGCCCTCCATGTGACACAGGCAGCGAGACCATGTTGCAGCCAGCGGGGGCCCCGGTTAACCAGGGGCCCTGGGCAAGTGCACACTTACACAGTAACACATATACACAGTCACACTTACACACTTAGTGACCTTACACACATACATACATTTACACAGACACCCTTATACACACTGTCACACACACACACAGCCACCCATACACACAGGATACACTTACACAGACACTCATGTACACACACATGCTTATACACACTGACACACACACACATACTTATACACATTGACACACACCCATACACCCTGGCACACACACATACTTATACACATTGACACACACGTACTTATACAAATTGGCACACACATACACACTTAAACACATTGACACACACACACCTATAAACATTGACACACACACACCTATACACATTGACACACACACTTATACACATTGACACACACACACGTATACACATTGGCACACATATACTTAAACACTGACACACACGCACGCACTTATGCACATTGACACACACTGACACACACACACACTTATACACATTGATACACACACTGACACACCCACACTTATACACACTGACACACACACACTTATACACATTAAGACACACACTGACACACACACACTTATACACACTGACACACACACACATAGACACACACTTATACACATTGACACACACACACTTCCACACATACATTTCTTCCCCCCCCCCTCTCCCCCCCCAAAAAAAAATGTTATGATGATTGGTCCCCCTCCCTGCTTAATTACCTGTATTTGCAGGGAGGAGGACGTTTTCAACAGTGTCTGCGGAGGAAGAACACTGTCACGTGGGTTCTCCTGCCGGATGTCGCCCACCTCACAGCGCGACGGGGCGGAGCTTACACCCGTCGCACTGTGGTTAATGTGAGCAGGAGGTGCGATGACAGCAGGTGCTTATCTGCCGACCGCACCTTGGGGTGGAGGTGCTGGGGAGGGAGCTCCCTTTAGCCGCCCCTCTCCTCCCGTGCGCCTGAGCGCGGTGCACCCGGTGCACCCGCCCAGGATCGGCCCTGGTGCCTCCTCAGATCACTGAAGTGGCCCGAAACTTGGAGCTCTGTTTTTCCTTGAGAAAATTGAAGCTGCCTGGGCAGACCCAATAATTTCTATTAGCAGAATTGCTAGGAAATTTATGATTTAATAGAAAAATGTTTTAATGTCTTTGTGGTGTTTCTTGTTTATGATATCACATTGTGACTTGATTGCAAATGATACATTTCCCACTGAAAATAGGTCAAAATGATGTCATAAACAGGAAACACTGCAAAAACTTTTGAAACACAACATATACTGGGATATACATGATACAAATCAATATATATTTAATTTAGAGCTTATTGATCCAAGGAGAAATATGATTGCCATTTTAAAATTGAAGGACATTTCCCACCCTACGTTATTTTGGATCTGCAGCAGGAACACAGGCTTGTGTTTTATTAACATAAAATTATCATGTTTTTCAGAATTTTTCTACTTTATGAATTAGCTTGTAGTTCCACTTGCACATTGGATAGATCGTTTTCATTATTTTTTATTATCTACATTTTCAGGTTACAAATTATTATTTATCCACCTTGAGATTGGGAGTTTCATCTGTGTATCTGGCTTACAAGGTAGCTATGGTGTGCAAGTTTGCTTACATTAACCAATCTAAAAATAAACATGGTTAATTTTAAAGTACTGGAACTGTCTAGAAGCACAGTTTAAAAATGTGTTTTAGTAATGCTAAACAGAACTTCTGTCTGAAACTTTGTTTTAGAGGTGATGTTACAAATACTGATCTACAGGCCCCACTGAAAAGTAAAGTCTGCTCTCTCCAGCAACTTGGACCTTCATAGAACATGCCATAGTCATCAGTGTCTATCCCTCCATATTTGATTATAATAAAATGCAATAATACCTGGGAGATTGCCAAATCTGACCCAGAGACATTTGGTTTGGCAGTTCATTGCCAGAGGAAAATGAGGGAGAAGAAGGGGCAATTACATCATCTATGCCCACTTCCTGCTTGACTTAATCCATATAAGGTCTGGTCCAACCATTTTTCAGATATATGATTTGTTAGTGAATTGCCAACTGCCCTGCATGTAGGTACAGTGAGGGGTAAAAGTGTGGGGAAGACAGAGACATCTAATATTGTGAAGGGCTAATGTTCCAAAACGTAATATCCCTAACATAGTAAAATATAAATTACTGAGCCAAAAGTGCATACCTCCCAACTTCTTCCCTCAGCAATATGTTTTATATATTTGCACCATTAATTCAGCTATTATTTTTCCCACACTAAAGAAAAAACAAATCCGAATTAACTTTATTTGGTGTAATTATTTAGTTATTTTATAATTTAAAGATGTTCCTTAATGATCTTCCTAAGGCAATGCAGTGTTATTTTTTACTGAAGAAAAAATAGCTCTATGCATAGTGCAATGACAGTTATAAATACAGTAGCCCCTTAGTTATAAATATAATCTATGATAAGGCAGGCTGTTAACAGATGGGAACTGGAAAAGCTCTACTATTTTATACTACATGATCTGAGGTATTTTCACATTTGTGCTGATGAGGTTGTTTTTCATCCAATTTTTTTCATTTGAATCGCCTTAATCCAGTTTCTTGGTTCTAGTCTGGTAAACCACAACAGCTCCTGCCTGCACTACAGATGGAAAAAAGATTTGGAAAAAGGAAATTATTCTTCATACCCATTTGGGCTTGGGAGCCTGCATGAATTCTTTCACTACTACTGTCATTCATTCCCTTCAAACTAAGTTTCCTTTATTTTAAAAATGAATTAAAGCTGAATTGATAATTAAAATTAGTTTTAATGGAATGATGGGCATTGGAACAAAAAGGAAATTCCTAACAAAGTGGAGCATAAATTACTGCACCACACTACATCATTCTATTACAATTTACCTCTGAAAAGGGTACCTTGTGCAAAGCAAAAATTTGATCTCCACTAGAGACAACTACTGCAGTTTATGTCTCAATGGAAGGCAAATGAAAGTAACAGAAACCATTAATAACTGATGCAGGAGAGTACCAGAATTCATATTTCAACAAATCCAACCTTAAATGTTATAGGCAAGTATCCTGATCCATCAATAAGATTGCCACCAATGCAGTATTTTACCTACAGGTTTATAAATAAAATGGGTTTGATGTCAATGTTAAGCTTATGTCAATGTTAATAGCACAGACAGTTTTTCTTTGAAGAAAAGGAGGCAACCCTTTCCATAATGATTCAGCTAACCATCTGCTGTCCCAGACCTATGGTGGTAAGTGATATATATATCTGAATTGAAAGTGTTTTTCAATGACACTAACACAATAACCTGAAGGGTTTTTGCCACGCCTGTAAAAAACATAATAACAAAGACACAATAAAAAATTCATTATGTGTTGTGAAAAGAAGTGCAAGAAGGCAGTACGCAAATGCATATGCTGTACAGAGAATTGACAAATGACTAGAGTTTAAAGGTGTTGTTTCACGGGAAACTAACGAAAAAAATCTAGCATTTTATTTTGTTTGCCTAATGCTCATAAAAAAAATGAATAAAACGGTAAAAAGGTAATGAAATCCTGCTCTATCTATGACATCATTATAAGGAGACCACCTCTCACCTGCCAGTCAACCAAAGCCTTCTTCTCTAACCAATGATAACCAATGAGAGCTCAGATGAATCTGTGTAAACAGTCAGAGTCCAATTGCCGGCATCATTGGTTCTAGCAGTGGATTGTATGTGGTGACGTTCCTGAAGTGACTGAGGGCAGGGGGGGGGGGGGGAGGCGAGGGTGTTATAATCAGAGAGGATGTGGGAGTAGATTTGAAGCAAATTGAAAGTAATAAAGATATAAAATAGAGAGAGTTTAAAATCTAGAACTTTGAATGTGGAAGCTTTCAAATGGCATAAACAGAGGGAAGAAGATACACATATTTTAGATACAGACAGAGATGGCTGTAAAGTCTAAAAGTAGCGGTTTCTGGCTGTATACCTCTGAACAGTCAGTCAGAGACTAATTGCTGGGATGGGTGGTTCTGGTAGTGGATTGTATGTTGTGAAGTACCTGAAGATCAGGAGACAGACACTGCTTCCCCACTATACACCAATAAATACATTTTAAGTTAATACCGTATTTGCTCGAATATAAGACAAGGTTTTTTTTAGAGCAAATGCTCTGAAAAATCCCCCTCGTCTTACATTCGAGGTCGTCTTATAATCTGACCTCAAATTGAGTTCAGACTATAAGACTGGGATCCAGGTCCCCAGTAGAGCTGCAGGGGACCTGAATCCCCCTCTCTAACAGCAGGGGATGTCTGCGCGATGAGCGCAGACAACCCTGCTTCCGCCCAGCACGACCGCCAGGGCTTCTATGAAGAAACCGGGTACTTCCGCTTTTGTCACAGAAGTCCCGGCGGTCGTGCCGGGCGGCAGCAGGGGAGGTCAGCGCTCATCGCACAGACATCCTCTGCTGCCCCACTAGCCACCAGGGTGAATCGGGCAGCTGGGGGATGTCTGCACTATACGTGCAGACATCCTCCATGCTGCACGACACGGCAGTCTATTATGACGGACCAGCTGTCCGTCATAATAGACTGCCGTGTCGGGTAGCATGGAGGATGTCTGCACGTATCGTGCAGACATCCCCCGGTTGCCCCCACTAGCCACCAGGGAACAAAACCAGGTTAAGGGGAGGGGGGGGGGGGACACAGACAAGGGGAGGGGGAGACAGACAAGGGGAGGGGGGAGACAGACAAGGGAGGTGGAGAGAGAAGTTTGGGGGTGAGAGAGAGACAATGCTGGTGGGGGAGAGAGACAGCTGGGGGAGGGGGAGAGAGGCCGCATTGGCACATAAAAAGGAAAAAAAAAACAAGAAATGCATTTGTATAATATACATTTTTTATTAAATATTAAAAAGCGGTTTACATATATACAAGTTAAACTTTTTTTCCTATAGGGTAGTCTTATATTCAGGCTTTTAGTTTTTTTCCTAATGGAATATACAAATTTTGGGGGGTCGTCTTATAATCAGGGTCGTCTTATAATCGAGCAAATACGGTACATAACACTGGAGCATCATTGTCTTTTCAGGAAACACAGACAGCGTGGCTCCAGCCACTATACACCAATGATTACATTAAAAATCATTATACTGCACAGGGATGCTCACTATTGGCAGTCTACACCCCATGTGTTGTCCAACTCACTGGATGTCACAAGGGTGGTGCATATGTAGACTGCCATCTTTTTCTGATCCCGGCAGGAGAAAAACCAAAACAAGAAATACACAAAAAACACAAGTGTACTGGAATAAAAGTAGTTATTGGAATTACAAAAACACTATGCATTTATTTAAAAGAATAAAAAAATTGTTGTGTATGCGGCACAGCTAAACTCTTCAGTCAGGATTTTCTGAAACTGAGTATATGGTATCATAATAATATGGAATTTAGATTAAATCGGTAAATGCAATCAAAAAGTGTGTACCCCCTGCACTTAATTGAACAAAGAGCCAAACACTGTACCATCAACAAACATAAGTCCTTTAAAGGATTTTAAAAATGGATTTACAGGCTTTTATTGTAAAGATTATAAGCACGTAACACTATATTAACTGAGTCAATATTCACTTTATAATGCTAATTATATAAAGCTTACTTCTTCACTTTTTAAAAAGACAAAATATATGTGTTTTATTGGTATTTTATAATCACTTGGTTTTATACAAATAAAAAGTAAAGTTATTAACTCTTCCTGAGTTATATTTACAAATCATGCACTTGGGTAAGAAAAATTACTTTGTGGGGGGAAATTAAGTAATAATAACATCCTTTGGATGTTGGACAAAGGAAACATTTCCATACAATTATTTAAATAATTTGTTATTACCTATTAAGAGGGCAATAAATGTACAATACCCAAACATAATTCTGCCTCTTTACAAATTGTTGGTAAAACCTCATCTGCAACATGCAATGCATTTTTGGTGGAAAAAAATTAGATGTATTTTGTAAACTAATTTCAGAGTGTCATCTTCATTTAATTTCCATTATACTGAAAAGGCATATTTGAAATAAAGACAAATTACACATATTGTAAAATTCAATCTTACTTAAAATATCCAAGAACCATGAAATCACATTTGATGACACTCGTCAGTAAGTGCTAAATAGCATGAAACACGTCAATTGATCAAGTTGTGATTTGCCACCTCACCTTTTGTGCCAGTTTGATATCATTCCACGTAAGTATCATCACTGTATGAAATAAATATGTTACTGGATCCGAAGTATCGTGAGTGTCTTTTTTGCTCTCTTTTACAATCCTGACAATCCACTATATCTTGATCTAAATTATATTTTATACTATCCCTTGTACTTTTAGAATAAGTGAAGAGACAAAACTTAATTAAAGTGTTTTTTTTTTAAAGGACAAACATAAGACTACCCACCAGACAAAGACACAGCCATGGGACTTTCCATACAGGCATATGCCTGTCTGTTTTTTGTGCTCATTTGTGAAATAAATTGTGGTCTCATAAGGAAAGTAATCCGTCAGAAAAGAGAAAACAGTGTAAACATCACTCTTCCAGAAGATAACAAGCCAGTTGTCTTTAACCATGTATACAATATTAAAGTTCCTATGGGTTCTTTGTGTTCCATTGATCTGGACCCAGCAAGCAGATCTGAAAATGAACTAAATCCACAAATACATAAAACCTACCAGGAGCACACTTTAGATGGTGAAAATCAAATTGTTTTTACACATCGTATCAACATTCCACAAAGAGCATGTGGTTGTGCATCTGCCCCTGATATCAATGACCTTCTAAGTCGTTTGGAGGAGCTGGAAGGACTGGTTTCCTCTCTTCGAGAACAATGTACATCAGGTGCTGGATGTTGTACAAGTCCACAAGATGCAAAGGGTAAGTTTGCTATGTTATTTCATTAAATAGACTTATGTGTGTTCATTCTAGCGTAAATGTAGACAGTATTGCTGTACTCAGCAGCAATAAGTCCATTTCAGAAACATGTCAAATTAGCTGCTTTCTAATCAAGCGTTTCTTGAGCTAGCTGACATAACATGTTATCCATATTAAAACCAAATTCACAAGAAAACCATTGTACTTTTGATAACCTATAAAAAAACTCATCAACATTTCTAGACAGGGCCACCACAAGAAATCCAGTTGGATATATTTGGCAAACCTTTCACCTAAGCAATCAAATAAGCACCCCTCTTAAATAAGTCCATCTTCAGTCAGGGAAAACAGATGGGAGTATTATGTCACTGACCCCATCAACTGGTTACTGTGGATTAGGCCCTTTACGGGAGTACTCTCTAGTTAAGTTCCACTAACGGACAAGGAACCAGATGTAAAATTCTTATTAGAAAAAAAATATTACCAAATTTTATGTACAGAAAAATGTAATAGCATCAGAATATAAAAGTACACATCACATAAACAACATATACTAAAAATGCATGCAAAAAGGACATTCACTTTAAATGGTTAATAACTTACACCATGCATGGTAGTGGCAGAGTGTTATAAATTATGTCTAGCCAGATAAGCAGAGACCAAGTAAAGTTAAACATTAGAATGACTCAGACATACAATAAACATTCATCCTGTTAATAGTACACATCATTATCAAGGAGAGCAGAATTATATATATATATATATATATATATATATATATATATATATATATATATATATTAAGTGCCAGCAGGCACGAAACGCGTAAGGCGATTCACCCACTGTCTGTGCTCCTGCACATGGTTTCCTAACAATCTTTGTCGGTTCACTTTGATAATAAACACACTTTTATATCACCGGATTGAAGAGTGCAAACGTCTTTCTTTTTCTTTTTGCTCGACACAGTTACTGGTTTCAAGTGCAAGGGATGCACATTAACCCTTTGTTCTTTGAGACTAGTGTCCTGGTCACAACTGCACCCCTGTAGTTCCTATTATGTTACTGTGGATCAAGGAATTGAGCAAACTAATGTGTCACATTTTATTATAATTTACAGGTGTAGTGGACACAAAACCCTATTGTAATGGACATGGAAATTACAGTACAGAGACATGCACCTGTATTTGTGAGCCAGGATGGACAGGACCCAATTGCACAGAAGTTGAATGCCCTGGAAATTGCAACAATAAAGGAATATGTGTGAATGGAAAATGTGTTTGTGAACAGGGCTTCACTGGAGATGATTGTAATGAATTATCCTGCCCTGAAGATTGCAATGACCAGGGAAAGTGTGTCAATGGTGTATGTGTTTGCTTTGATGGCTACAGTGGAGAAAACTGCAATGAAGAGTTGTGTCCTGTGCCTTGTAGTGAACATGGAAAGTGTGTGAATGGTCGATGTGTATGTGATGAAAATTTTGTCGGGCAAGACTGCAGTGAGCCACTCTGCCCAAATAATTGTAACAACCGTGGGCGGTGTGTGGATAATGAGTGTGTATGTGATGAGGGTTACACTGGAGATGATTGTAGCGAACTTATTTGCCCTAATGATTGCTATGACCGTGGTCGCTGTGTAAATGGAGTATGTTACTGTGAGGAAGGTTTTACTGGAGAAGACTGTGGTGATATTTCATGCCCAAACAATTGTAACAACCATGGTCGCTGTGTGAATGGACTGTGTATTTGTGACATTGGCTTCACTGGAGATGACTGTAGTGAGCTAAGCTGTCCAAATAACTGCAACAATTTAGGACGCTGTGTAAATGGAAAATGCATTTGCAAGGAAGGTTATACAGGTGATGACTGTGGTGAACTTAGATGCTTGAATGACTGTAATAATAGAGGCCGTTGTGTTAATGGGCAGTGTATTTGTGACCAGGAGTATAGAGGACTTGACTGTGGAGAATTGAGATGCCTTAATGATTGTAGCAACAAAGGACGCTGTGTCAATGGCCAATGCATATGTGATGAAGGATTCACTGGTTTGGACTGTAGCGACTTAAGGTGTCCCAATGACTGTAACACCAGAGGAAAATGTGTGAATGGGAAATGCATTTGTGATGAGGGGTTTACAGGTCTTGGTTGCAGTGAATTACGGTGCCCCAATGACTGTAACAATAGAGGACAATGTGTGAATGGGCAATGCATTTGTGATGAAGGATTTATTGGTCTGGATTGTAGTGAGTTAAGGTGTCCCAATGATTGCAACAATAAAGGACGCTGTATTGATGGACAGTGTCTGTGTGATGAGGGTTTTATGGGCTTGGACTGTAGTGAATTAAGATGCCCTGATGACTGCAATAACAGAGGTCGCTGTGTGAATGGACAATGCATATGTGATAATTTATTTATGGGTGAGGATTGCGGTGACTTGCGCTGCCCCGATGATTGTAACAATAGAGGACGCTGCATTAATGGACTGTGTGTCTGCGATGATGGATTCACAGGGGATAACTGCGCTGAACTGAGCTGTCTAAATAATTGCAACAATCAAGGCATATGTGTAAATGGAAAATGCATCTGTGATGAAGGCTTCATAGGAGATTTCTGCTTTGAAGGTAAATAGTGTTTACAACAATTATTTTATCTTAGTCATACAATACAAATAAAAATAGGGAAAATAAATATCTTCCTATGTGAGGCTTGTCAAATTCTCATATACTGTACGTGAATAATATGATGCATACAAAATGGGCTTAAGTACGCAACAACTACATAACATTTATATTGGATACAAAACAAATGCTATAAGTCGCACCCTTTTGAAGTTGTCATCAAGTGTATAACCATTTTAGAAATAGAATAGATTTCAAATCAAGTTTTGTTTATGATATGATTTGTCCTAAGCATAATGCAGTCCATCAGAAAGACAAGAAATGCAGTATTTTTTTTTACTTTTTAGTATACAGTTTGAAAACATAAACATATTAATACATTATACTAGCCAAAATTCTAGAAAATGGAGAGATATGTTTGATAGATGATCAATTGTAGCTGCCCACATACGGATAAAAAAATACAACTACAGTCTTGTATTGGGGTGCCTCAGACAAGCAATTGTCCATGAGCTTAGCATTGTTGGATTGGCTTTTGCAAAATTGATTTTAAACAAAATAACTCTTGGTTCCTCTAAAAAGTGATATTATAGGCAAGGGTTTTGAATACAATACAACATAATAATCTAGTTGTTGGTTTGAGGGTTTCTCAACCTAAGGGCCTATTTGCCTATTTTGTATTACTTGTCTCTGCTGTGCACTATTAGGTAATCCATAAATTCTTAACTATTTGTAGTTACTGTGGCCTGATTTGAGAACCACTTATACAGTGTTTGGAAACCCATATCAGCCACAATTAAAATGTAAATACTGTTACAACCATGTAAGCATAATCTTGAAAATGTTAGCTATATGAACTAGACATGTGCAAAACTAAAATTTTCGTTTCGTTGTCGTCCATTCGGACGAAAATGTTATTTATTTCGTCTAAAATGAATTTCGTTCATTAATGCATTCGTTTCAGACGAAATTCGTTCATTATTTTCGTTTCGTTTTGTTTTATTCGTTCGTTTTATAGAATACAATGTAATACTATTGGCTTTCTATAAACCGAACGAGAGCCCCATTCATAACAAATTCTTATGAATGGGGCTCTCGTTCGGTTCATAGAAAGGCAATAGTATTACTTGTATTCTATAAGCCGAAAGTCTATAAACCGAACGACTTTCGGTTTATAGACTTTCGGCTTATGGAATACATGTAATCCTATTGCTATTCTATAAACGACTTTCGGTTTATAGAATAGCCATAGGTTTACATGTATTACATAAGCTGAAAGTCTATAAACCGAAAGTCGTTCGGTTTATAGGCTGTCGGCATTTAACTAATAAGAGACAGAGTCTCCATTCATAAAATTATGAATGGAGACTCTGTCTCCGTGTAGTAAAATGCCCACAGCCTATAAACCGAACGTTCGGTTTATAGGCTGTCGGCTTATGGAATACATGTATTCCTATTGCTATTCTATAAACCGAACATTCATTTTATGAATGGAGACTCTGTCTCTGTATAGTTAAATGCCGACAGCCTATAAACCGAACGACTTTCGGTTTATAGACTTTCGGCTTATGTAATACATGTAATCCTATGGCTATTCTATAAACCGAAAGTCGTTCGGTTTATAGAATAGCAATAGCATTACATGTATTCTATAAACCGAACGTCGTTCGTTTTAAAGACTTTCGGCTTATAGAATATTATTGGCTTTCTATAAACCGAACTAGAGTCAAGTCCCCATTCATAAGAAATTCTTATGAATGAGGAGGGACTCTAGTTAGGTTTATAGAATGCCAATAGTATTCTATAAGCCGAAAGTCTTTAAAAAGTCTTTCGGCTTATAGAACAGCAATAGCATTACATGTATTCTATAAACCGAATGTCGTTTGTTTTAAAGACTTTCGGCTTATAGAATACATGCAATGCTATTGGCTTTCTATAAACCGAAAGAGTCCCCATTCATACGAATAGGTCAATTGACCTATTCGTATGAATGGGAACTCAATTTCGGTTTATAGGAAGCCAATAGCATTACATGCATTCCATAAACCGAAAGTCATTCATGTCGTTTTATGGAATGTAGTACAATGCTATTGGTATTGTATAAACCGACTCTATTTCGGTTTAGAATGCCAATAGCACGAATGGACGAATGAACGAATGATTTTCGTTTATTAACCACTCGTTCATTCGGATTTTGTTAGTTACAATTTTCGTTATTCGTTTTTCGGACGAATGGACGAAAATGCTATTTTCGTCCGAAAATGCATTCGTCCGAAAACGAATGCACATGTCTAATATGAACCATAATATTGGTTTCATCAATGATTACTAATAACAACTGTTAGCTTTCATGAATTGTTATATATCAAACAGTTGAGAAATATAATGTCTCCGATGAACTAGGTGACATCCATGGGTTAACAAGGAATACTGAGTGCTATATTGGTGTACTGATGTATATTAAAATGTTATATTCAGTATATAATTTGTATGTACACATTTTTCCAGTTTCTCCACCAAAGGATTTAAAGGTAACAGATGTGACAACAGAAACCATGAACCTTGAATGGGCGAACAAGATCACAGTCACCGAATATCTAATCACATATGTTCCCACCAGTTCTGGTGGCCTAGAGCTTGAGTTTAAAGTTCCAGGGGATCAAACAGCAGCCACAATCAAAGAACTTGAGCCTGGAGTGGAGTACTTTGTTCGCGTGCATGCCATCTTAAAAGACCAAAAGAGCATCCCAGTGAGCGCCAGAGTGTCAACACGTAAGAAATCATGAATTACTACTTATGTAACACATACTTTGTTTATTGCATTTTTGAAACACTTTAAAAAAAAAATTTTAACTTTTATTTTACAAAAGCTGGAGATCTAAGTGGGAATGCTATCAACATGCACTAAATAAATATTACTGCCTATTCTATCATACATAACCCTCTATGTTCTGCTTCTTAAAAAAAAGTATTCAGGTCCCTTTTAAAGGCATCTAATGTATTTGATAGCACCAACTCTTCAAGCAGTGAATTCCATACATTTATTGACCTTATCGTAAAGAATCCATTCCGTTGTTGTAAGCTAGATCTCCTTTCTTCAAGTCTTAGCCAGTATTCTTTGAACAGGTTTAGAGAGCCCTTTGTATGGGCCCTGTACATATGTATTTAATGTTATCATATTCCCTCTAAGACGCTGTTTCTCTAGCATGTATGCATTTACCATTTCTATCCTTTTTTCATAACTAAAACTTTCAATTACCCTTATCAATTTTGTAGCCTCCATCTCCAGTTCCACAATGTCATTTTTTTAGAAAATGCACCCAGAATTTAAGAGGATTGTGAGCAAATTAAATTAAACATATTTAGGTATTTGTTATTAAATACATATGGATATGCATTAAAAATGATAACTCATTTTAAAGCCAGAATGGTCCTTTAGAGATGATTGTTATGTATTGCTTTATTACAACTACAATTGTGGAGGGTTATTTTTCCTTTTAATATCTGTAGCACATATTTTTTGTAGCAATGTAAATTGTTTAAGATGTACTGGAAAACAATGTATTTATTATTTTCTTTTAGATCTGCCCACCACAGATGACTTGAGGTTTAAATCTGTGAAAGAGACATTTGTGGAGGTGGAATGGGAGCCATTAGATATTTCTTTTGATGCTTGGCAACTTATCTTCAGACATACAGTGAGTAACAATTCTACAATTATTTTTCTATATTACAAGCTCTTATGAAGTGAATGTCAAAAGTAATTTCAATTGTTTTACATTATTGTGTATTTGAAAATGCTTCATAATAGTCCATATTCCAAGTATGTTTATATATGTATGTTTATATAAATAAATATATAAATATATATATAAATATACATATAAATATACACACACTCACACTGCCTTGCAAAGGTTTTAGGCAGGTGTGCCCAATTATTAGGTTGTTTTTAAAAAGTGAGTAAACAGAAAAAAAATCAAATCAAAATTTGGTGTGACCACCCTATGCCTTCAAAACGGTATTAATTCTTCTTGACACACTTGACACACGTATATTTTGAGGTGTATAATCAAACAATTATACCAAACAGGTGCTAATGATTTTCAATTTAGTAGAGAATTTGAAACACAGTAATCAACTGAAACAGAAACAGCTATGTGAGGAGGAATACAACTGGGTGGGGAAAAGCAGTTTAACCCTTTAAGGACCAGGGATTTTCCTGGGCCAAGGACCAGAGCGTTTTTCAATTTTTAATACGCGGTTTTTGAAACATAAATTTCCTCTCTCTCATTTAACGTACCCATACAAGTTATATGTTGTTTTTTAGAGGACAGTTAGAGCTTTCTTTTGATACCCTATACATAAAAATTATTTACATTTTAGTATTAAAAAATACATATAAAAAGGAAATTTTTTAAGAAAAAATAGTTTTTCGCCATTATTTTCCCAATAATAAGCTACATAACTAGTGCAACACTAACCCACTTATCCCCCCTAATTAACTAACTAATAAAAAAGAAAATATTGGTTCCCAAACCCCCCATAACAAAAAAGACAGAAAAAAACTCTGACGAGTGCGATGTCAGATCAGTAAAAATCATGCAACAGGCATGCAGGGGTTAAATTTTTTAAAATAAATATATTAAAATTACCTTTATTTATTCAAAAAAAAATTATAAATTGTAAAAATAAAAAAATCTGTTAAAAAAAAAACTAAATGAGGGCCATAAAGTGGAAGGAAACTGATCACAGTTAAAAACTGTGATCAGCAATGAAAGGGTTAATTTTTATTTTTTTTATTTTTTTTACCTATGTGTATGTAATTAATTTATTTTTACTTACAGGTCACTCTCTGTGCTTCACTATAAGAATGTGAAGCACAGGGAGTGAATTAGAGGCAAAGTCAGTGTGTGAACACACTGACTTTGCCATCTAATTTGCATGTTATCACCGTGATCACATGCCCGGAAATGCACCGATCGGGTCCAGGAGCTTTGCCTCGGGTGCGAGGCTTAGTCCTGGACCCGTTGCAGACTAGCTGGCGGTGCCCACGGAGCGCACCGCCGGCTAGACTGCATGACGAGTTAACTCGTCATAAGGTCGCTAACGCTGCGGCTCTTATGACGAGTTAACTCGTCATAAGGTCGGGAAGGGGTTAATATCAAAAGTCATGCACCATGGCAAGACTAAACACAGCAACAAGACACAAGGTAGTTATACTGCATCAGCAAGGGCTCTCGAAAGCAAACATTTCAAGGCAAACAGGGGTTTTCAGGTATGCTGTTCAAGCTCTGTTGGAGAAGCACACAGAAACAGGCAACACTGAGGACCTTGGTACATCAAAAGTCCAGAGAAGTCTGTCAGAAGTGGTTTTCATTTTAGATTTACGGTCAGAATGTCATACGTCTAACATTGAAACACTATGCAGGGAAACAGGTACTGGGGTGCAGAAAATGGCAGCAGGTAATCTGTCCGATGGGTCCAAATTTGAAATATGTAGTGCAAAGAAAAACAAGAAGTCATCATTGAGTCTGTCTGTGATTACAGGAAGAGCGTAGCACAACAGAGGCATCCTAAAACAAACTGTGCTTAGTACTGCAAGACGTTTGGAACAGACTACCCGCCCAGTTCCTTAAAAACTGTGTGGATGTGTACCATAGTTTCAGCTATGTACTTTATCTAAAAAGCAAACTTTTAAAAGGTAGTGTACAGGGGAGTAACAATCATGGTCACAGGGAGCCCTGCAACTACCTTTAAAAATTCTAGCATCCCTGTTTGTGTTTTGCTATGATTGGTTGCTTAGCATTTAAAGCCGGATCTAAGAGGTCAGTGGAGCTGCAGGGCACATGCGTAATGTCTATAGCAAGCCTGTGGTTTCAAAAGGAATCAACCGAACCCCAGAAAATAATGCGGTAGGGAGGAGCTTGAGAGGTTTATGATGACTGGGACTGGAAGGTCACAATAAACTGCTAATGCTGCAAGTTACAGTGGTTTCAGATAATGCATCTGTGTGTGTAAATCACAGAAAGCTGGCTTCCTGTGCAACAGGACATTTCTGTGATCTATATAATTAATGAACTCAAACACCCGAATCACTGCACTAACATTAACACATCACAAAACGAACTGTCTGTGATAGTAACAGAGCCAGCACAGTAATGCATAAGCTGGGTAAACAGAGTCTATTTGCACTAACATTAACACATCACAAAACAAATTGTCTGTGTTAGTAACAGAGCCAGCACAGTAATGCATAAGCTGGGTAAACAGAGTCTGTTTGCGGCAAAAGCTTGCACAGATGAGCAGTTTTGGGCAAATGTGCCACGGTAAACGCTGGCACTGTGAGACATGTTTTTTAGTCCAGTCAGTGGGGGGCCTAGGGCTATTTCTGTACCGCAGCCCTGTGGTTTCCAGTTACACCACTGTAGTCTGTATGTATGCATATAGTATATAGTGGAAAAATGCTGTGCTGCTTAACCCCTTTGTGACGTTAGGACGTACTATGCCGTCCTGACTTTAAGTCCCTTAAAGTCGTTAGGACGGCATAGTACGTCCTTTGTTAAACAGCTCATCCTGGCTCCCCGCGATGAGCTGTTTTCGGATCCCGCTGCAGGCACTTGCAGCGGGATCCCACCTGTCATCTGAGGCCACTTTGAGTGGCCTCAGTCTGACAGGGAAAATGTAGCCGGTGCTCAAAGCGACCAAACGGCTCCATTTTTCTAAATCCCGCCGTGCCCGAACCGGAAGTGATGTCACACGTGACGTCCGGAGGTCTCGCGATATTTTGGCAGGGACCCACAGGGTCTATTAAGACCCTGATCAGGTCTCTGCCAGAATGTTCCTGGCTACCGATCACCTTGTAATCGGTGGCCAGGAACAATTTGTGACGTTTTAGTGCTTGCGTCGTTTGGGACACAAGCACCTAGCGTCATGAAGTGGTTAAAGAACCAATAAAACTGCCTTCTTTAGAATCTAGATAATTTTTTCCAACTTTGTCAATGTCTTGACAGTTTTCTTCATTTTGTAACTCAATTGATGGATGTTTATATGAAAAACAAAAACATTTCTAAGTGACACCAAACTTTTCAATGGTCATTGATATACACTATACAAAGGAATTGGGGACACCACTTAATTATTAAATTTGGGTGCTTCAATCAGAGCAACTGTCACAGGTGTATAAAATAAAGCACTCTATAATAACATAGGTAATTCTGAAGAGATCAGTGAATTCAAGCATGGTACTATGATAGGATGTCACCTTAGCAATAAGTCAGTTCTTGATATTTCATCCCTGCTTGATATTCCACAATCAACTGTAAGTGGAAGCATTTAGGAGCATCAGTAACTCAGTCAGGAAGCGGAAGCCCACATAGCATCATAGCGCTGGATCACCGAGTGCTGAAGCACATGGTGTGTTAAAGTAGCCAGTGCTCTACTGATTTCATAGTTGAAGAGCTCCAAAATTCCACAAGTACTAATATCAGCACAAAAACTGTACAGTGGAAGGTTCGTGGAATGGGTTTCCATGGCTGAGCAGCTGCATGTAAGCCTCACATCACCAAGTACACTGACAAGTGTCGGATTGAGTGGTGTAAAGGACGCCAACACTGGACTCTAGAGCAGTGAAAAGTGTTCTGTAGAGTCTTCACTGTTTGGCAGTCTGATGGGCGACTCTAGGTTTGGCGGATGTCACAAGAATGTTACCTGTATCACTGCAGTATGCAAAGTATAAAGTTTTGTGGAGAAGGGATAATGGTATGAGACTTTTTTTTAATGGGTTAGGCTAGACCCCATACTTCCAGTGAAGGGAAATCATAATAATTCAGTATACAAACACATTTTGGACAATATTTTGCTTTCAACTTTGTGGGAATAATTTGGGGAAGGCCCTTTTCTATCCCAGCATGGCTGTAGCCCAGTGCACAAAGCAAGGTCCATAAATACATGGTTGGATGAAATTGGTATGGAATAATTTGACTGGCTCACACAGAGCCCTGACTTTAACTCCAAGAAATATCTTTGCGATGAACTGGAATGGAGATTGCGACCCAGACCTTCTCATCAAACATTTATGTGACCTCACACGTGCTCTACTGGATGAATGAGTACAAATGCCCTCAGAAACACTCATAAAATATTGTGGAAAGCCTTCCCATAATAGTGGAAGCTGTCATAGCTGCAAGGGGTGGACCAACTAGCTGTTAATGTCTATGTATTAGAATGCGATATCATAAAAATTCCTGTTGGTGTAATGATCAGGTGTCCCAATACTTTTTGCCATATGGTGTATTTCTGGTCTGTCCTAATTGTAGTTCTGTGTACACTTATGCACTTATTTGGATACCAAACTCTTTTTTTGCACACATATGTTGGTGTAAATGCAAGGAATTAAATTCCATCTATATACAGCCATTTTCAGTCCTATTGATTGCCTCAGCACAATATAGAGGTCCCAATGGTTACTATCTCCACCTAGAACCTTTTGTTCAGAAAAATACCTGCTTTGTTACTGTCTCCATAGACTTAACATTGGCCTGATGCCAATTTTTCACTGGCCAGGTGGCAACCCTACCTCCAACATACAATGCATGATAGAAAGGAGGCAAAGATGTTCTGCACAAAATGTGTACATTCACTTCATATTGTATATGACCTAATTCCTCTCTGAACAGGCATTTACATTACTACTTTATTATATTTATAGATTTATAAGTTGGACATTACCCAAGGACATGGTGGCATTTATAATATATTTTATTGAAAATGTAATAATGTGAAAATACTTTGCTTTAAATTTAGAAAGAAAAAAATGGAGAGATAAGCACTAGCTTGGAAAGGCCTGTGACCACTTATGTACAGCAAGGACTGGCACCAGGAGAAACCTATGAAGTTTCTATTCATGTTATTAAAAACAATACTCAAGGACCAGGCTTCACCAGAGTCACTACCACAAGTAAGTTCTATTACAGTTAAGAGTATTAACATTATAGTCAAAAAGTCTAATGCAGTATTTGGTCTTTAAAATGTATTATGATTTGCTAAAATGTGTTTTAAAACAAGTATTCCAAAGCTCTTTATTAACCCCTTCATGACGTTAGGACGTGCTATGCCGTCCTGAAAAATATTGCCTTGAAGACGTTAGGACGGCATAGGACGTCCTGCATTAAAATGAATAGTGCACTATTCAAAACCGGCTTCTCCGCAACCGGACACTGCCTGGCCATTTAGGCAGTGTCCCAGCCGTGAATCGCCGTCTTCACAGCCATGTGATCGTTATTTTAGCAGCCAACACAGGGCGCGTTATTGAGGAGCCATGTGATTGCGGTATTTGGCGAACCACCGCGATCACATGGCTGTGAAGACGGCAATTCATGGCTGGGACAAAGTTAGGCAGTCTCCCAGCAGTGCATTTCCGTCTTCCTCGCCATGTGATCGCGGTGATTCGCCAAATACCGCGATCACATGGCTCCTCAACGCGCCCCGTGTTGGCTGCTAAAATGAACAGCATGCTTTCTGCATGATGTTCAAGCAGCTTGAAGATAATCGAAGACTGCCTAACAACTTAGGCAGTCTCTCAGCAGCCCATCTCTGTCTTCCTCGCCATGTCATCGCGGTGATTCACCAAATCCCGCGATCACATGGCTATCATCAATCTCCGCCCCCTGAAGGCTGCTGGAGATTGCCTAACAACATAGACAGTCTCCCAGCAGAAAATCAGTATATTCCTGGCCATGTGATCAGTTATTGGCGAATCACTGCGATCAAAGTGATCACATGGCTAAGTCACTGTTTAGAAACACTGACACTGTATCCCTCTCACCCTCTGTACCTCACACACTGATCGTGAGGTACAGAGAGTGACAGATCAGAGATACAGTGTTCCAGAGTTATATTGAGAGGTTTTTGATAAGTTTAATAAAAATTAACCCCTTATTTCCCTGCCTATTCACAGTACACAACTGTCTGATCATCCCAGTGTGGTGATCATTTACCCCCAATTAATTTTTTTTTTAACAATAATTACTTTTTACTATGTTCTAAAGTTTTTTTTAAAAACATTTATACAATCTTAACCATTGACTGTTACTGATCAAAGTATATCACTGTGATCAGTCTGATCACTTCGGTGATCTTTTTTTCTTTTCTTTTTTTTTGCTCACTTTTTTTAGATTCATGCCTCATCGTAGGACACAGCTGTGATCAGTTTGATTTCCACAGTGTGGTGATACGTTTTTCCTCAATTAATTTTTTCATTGTTAATTACTTTTGGGAAGTTTTCAAAGTTTTTATTAATACAAAAAATTTTTTTTTAACCCTTTCTGCCACTTTCTGATCACAGTTCATCACTGCGGCCAGTCTACGCAGTAAACTGTGTGTGTTTTCTATTCTTTTGGGTGGTGTGAATTTTTTGCAGGTACTTTTTTTAACCACTCAAAAAAATGTCCCAAATGTACTCTGCTGAGGAGGCTTATGCCATTCTGGCCTCAGACTCAGATTGTGAGACCCTAACTGCATCAGATGTAGAGCCCATGTCTGACACATCAAGTGACATGGCTGATAATCCACAGCCCCCTCAAATAAGAAGTACTAATCCTGTGACTTTTTACAACAGTTGTACATGGGCACCTCAAAATTCAGTGGCTCTAGAAATTTCCCCATTCACAGCCTCCCCTGGCATTACCTGCAATGATGATGATTTTGAGCCAAATCAATATTTTTCTCTTTTAGTAGAAGACAGCTTGTTTGAGGACATAGTCACACAGACAAATTTGTACACCACGCAGTATTTCGAAGCTTACTCCAACTCAGTTTAAATAAGACGCAATCTCTGGCAACCCACTAACCTGTTGGAAATAAAACAATTCTTTGCTTTGGTCTTTGCAATGGGAATAATAAAAAAATCCACAATTTGGCCCTACTGGGTTAAGCACCCAGTTCTGACTACCCCACTATTTCCAGCGATCATTTTCAGACCGAAATTTGAACTCCTCTTGCCTTTTCTACATTTTACCTATAATACTATGTGTCCCCCTAAAACTGATCCACAATATGACAGGCTGTATAAGCCAAGACCTTTGCTGACATATCTGTCCCAAAAATTCTCAGATCTTTATGTCCCAGAAAAAAATATATGTATCGATGAATCGTTAATGAAATTCAAGGGGAGACTGTTTTTTAAGCAGTACATTCCAACTAAGCACTCATGCTATGGAATAAAATTGTACAAGCTGTGTGAGAGCGGCTCAGGCTATACTTTTGCATTCAGAATCTATGAGGGGAAGGACTCAAAAGTGGATCCCCCAGGGTGCCCTGAGTCCATTGGTATCAGTGGAAAAATAGTGTGGCACCTTCTCCTCCCTTTACTAAATAAAGGTTACCACTTGTATGTTGAAAACTATTACGTGCATAGAACTTTTTGAAAATGTATACTGCTTTGACACAGTTGCATGTGGGACCATTAGAAAATATCGGAAGGATTTTCCCAAGCAGATTGTGCAGCCAAAACATAGCCGTGGAACAACCACGGCTTTACGTCACAAGGAGTTATTTGCTATCTGATATGTTGACAAAAAAGATGTGTTTATGTTAACTACAATACACGATGAAAGCACAGTGTCAGTGCGTGTGAGAGGGACAAGTGAGCACGCTAGAAAACCACGCTGCATAGTGCAATATAATAGGCACATGGGGGGAGTGGACTTAGCAGACCAATGCCTTGTTCCATACCTTGTACAAAGAAAGACCAATACATGGTACAAAAAGGTAGCCATATACCTTTTACAAATGGCAATGTACAATGCCTATGGGTTGTACACAAAAAGCCACAAAGAGAAAAAATATACTTTCCTGGAGTTCCAGATACAAATAATTAAAAAATTTGGTTTTCAGCAGTCTGTAATCCCAGAAACAATCTGAAAATGTCATGAGACCCACTCAGAAGCATTTCCCTTGCAGGATCCCCCCTACTGCCTGCAAAAATTCACCACAGAAATGTTGCCGTGTGTGCACGAAAAAGGGAATAAGAAAAGATTCAAGCTACCACTGCCCATCTTGCCCTTCACTGCCAGGCCTTTGCATAAACTGCTTCGGCGACTACCCCAGTCTAATGAGATGCCCCAGTTGTTTGAAAATTCAAATCACCTTGACAGTTAGTTATAAGTTCTAAAAAGTTTTAAATAGTTTCAAGTTTTTCATTTAGTTTGCTTACTTTTCCAAAATATATACTATTATGCGGACATTTTGGAATGGAGCTCTGCAATAGTACCCCAAGTGTGACATGGTCCTGCCAAATCAATCTGTGAAAATTCCAAGTTTCGAAACCGCAATATGCAGGTTATGGTTTTTGCCCTCTAACTTCCAAAAAGCATGGGGCACCAATGAATGTGGGGTATTTCTGTAATCAGGAGAATTTGGTGAACATGTTTTAGGGTCTTTTTCTGTAGCTGCACCTGACCTGAGAAAGAAATCTTAAGCAAAATCGCAGCGTTTGCAAAAAAAATTCTGAAAAAATTAACTACCCTTAAATTTGGTAAAAAATGTGTGGCACAATGCCTGAATTAAACATCTATAACTACCCATAATGAGATACCCCATGTTGTCTGATTTCCAAAAATATATACATTGATGGGGAAATTTTGGAATAGGGCACTGCAATAGTACCCGAAATGTGACATGGTCCTGCCAAATCAATCTGTGAAAATTCCAAGTTTCTAAACCGCAATATGCAGGTTATGGTTTTTGCCTTCTAACTTCCAAAAAGCATAGAGCACTGTATGAATGTGGGGTATTTCTGTAATCAGGTTAAGTTGGTGAACATGTTTTAGGTTTTTTTCTTTAACTTGACTAAATGTCTGCAAAATATTAGAAGGGTTTTTAGAAGGAAAAGTTTTTTTTTCAATATTTTTTTTTATTATTTCAAATGTATTGTACAGTAACTATGGATTCTACATGTGCAAATGGTTTCATAAGAAAGCCCTATCTGTCCTTTAAAAAACAATATATAATTTGTGTGGGTAAGATAAATATTAAAGAGGGGAACCTTGGTTGACTGAACATATGGTTAAAATGACAAAAAGCCTCACGTCTTCAGAATGTGTATCACCCCACGTCATGAAGGGGTTAAAGCAGTTAAAAAAACAATAGGGAATTCTAGGATAGTAACTGAGAAGTATTTATTCCACATGAATCCCAACAAGTAGTTCGTAAAACAAAGAGTTCAATGTTAGAAATATAGGCTTGGATGGAAATGAAAACACAAGATCTTGAACTCCAGTAGAGATGGTGATGAATTATTTAACTCAAGCCAGCTGCCTTGTCACATAGTGTAAAAATATTAGTCACAACCTCTTTTTACTGGCACTAGTAACATTCCTTTTGAGCAGACTAAACACTGGCATGTCTGCTCCCCCATAGTTGAGGTGAACAAAATTGAATCACATGTCAAAAAACCTGTAGGATTTTTAGCAAGAGCAAGGAGGGAGGGAAAGCCACATATATAGAAGCCTGGAAAATCCATCATGTTTATGGCGTTGGAGTTAGTTCCTTTAACTCATTAAGTGCCAAGAAAATGAGAGTGGACTACAAAGACATTTCTTGCTCACAGTCCAGCATATGTTAGTATAATACACTTGTACAGAATGCATGTTCATGGCCAAAGTAAATAAATATGTGGAAACAGACATTTGTTATAAATGTCTTGAATTTAACAATGTCATGTACCCATAAAGCAGTCATTTCAAAGTTAAATATACTACTTTAATTGACATTTTACTATATACACAGTGTTTTCTTTGTCTTCACTAGTGCTAATATTTAAACTGACACTAAGCTGTGACTTTGCATTTTTAGCTATTAATTTGAATTACTGGTTTCCTCAATGCCATAATTGATCCTGATTAACATATTTAAGGAACAAAATGTTTGCTTTGGTTCATTTTTTGAAATGCGAGCAAGGAAACTGTTATGTCATGATACACCCACCAAAACGTGGAAAATCCCTTAGCTTGTTAAATAGGAATGCAATGGCTAGGCATTACAGTGATGTTCAAAAAACAAAACACAAAGCTATATTTTCAAATAAATGCATCTCTACAGTAAGCAGAACTATTCCAGTTGTAAAACATTTCATTACATATCCTAACTTTCCATCCACATTCTTTTGGTTCCAGCTGCATACTCATCATGTGTTCTTGCTTTAACTAAGTGAGCCTGGAGCTGCAGAACATGCACAAACACTCATTGGTATGAATGCAGTGCAGTATTTTCTTGTAAATATAAAGTAAAATAATCTCATTGCAAGGTTAAGGAACTGTTATAATTAATGTAGAGTTTTATTCCAATACACACTATAACTAATACTGACACCAAAACACAAACATTTGTGTTCAAGCAATGCTTATGTACCCATAAGCCTCACCTTTGCAAACTAACATTATTAGCATTTTCTCTTTATTTCAGGGTTGGATGCTCCAAGTCAAGTTGATGTGAAGGACATTACTGACTCTTCTGCCTTGATAACCTGGGTAAAACCACTAGCAGCAATTGATGGGGTTTCCCTGTCCTATGGAACAGGGGATGAACCTATAACTACAGTGGAGCTTTCTGAAGAAGAAAATCAGTATGTCATGAACAATCTGAAACCAGACACAGAATATGAGGTAACACTCATATCTCGACGTGGAGAGATGACAAGTTATCCTGTATCAGAAACTTTCACTACAGGTGTGTGAAAAAAAAAACAGATCTGCACCTTGAACATGTTTTTCAGAACTTTTTTTGTTGTACCATAAGAGTTACTAATAACTTTGAAATGGTCTTATTATAACTTCATATCTGTTAAGCTATTAAAAAGCAGGAAAAGAGGTGTACACTCTAACACTTTTAAAATGCTAACACATACAGCTCTACATACAGGCTTCTATTTACTGCAGATTAGTCATCATTTGATAAAATGTTCAGACAAATGATTGACTTTTCATATTTACCAATTATCAATAACTAACCATGCCTTTTTATTATATGTCAAAGATCTGGACACTCCTAAGAACCTGAAAAAAGTTTCTCATACAGACAACAGTATTACTTTGGAATGGAAGAACACACAAGCTAATGTTGACTATTATAGAATTAAGTTTGCACCTCTCTCAGGGGGTGATCATGAAGAAATTACTGTCCCAAGAAGTAACCTGGCAACTACCAAAGCTACACTGACAGGTTAGCCACTTCCAAGAAAATAAATACAGTACTTTGAGATTCCAATGTTTTTATGTATGTCCTGCAAACTATTATATTCCTACCAAGGAGCACACATTAACATGAGTATAGAATATATATATTTTCTTTTATTCTTTTTACTCATTTTTTTATGTATTTTTTGTTTATTGAGAAAAACAGGTAAAACATAAAATTAAGAAAAAGAATACAATTGCACATAAACTGACTGTCATGTCATGGTACATTGGAAAAACAATACAAATGTATAGTGAAAGGAGAGAGAGAAAGAAAAAAGAAAATTCCAGGAGGGGGTAAATTAATTAAGCAGGTGGTTCAGTGGAGAGGCATGCAAAACCTTTAATATATACTCAATGGCTAACTGAAATATTAACAGAGGACACTTGCTCAGATGATGTGCAAGAGCAAGAGGTACCATACTATTTAGGGTTAGTGGTACACGTTTAGGTGGGATCCTAAAGCCAAGTGACCTCTGGGAAATATAAAGTGTTCAAGTGATTGGGTCACAAAAACTGTTACACACAAAACATTGTCTCCCGTGTGCCACTTCTTCAACTTTAGACATACTGATTAGGTCTTCCATTCCTTTTATGAATTTACTTTTTTTCACCAAGCGAGGAGGGTGTGAGGAGTGATTTTTTTCCACAAAGTGGAACGTTGTGGCAGCACTGAGTAGGCAGATGGTGAGTGAACACTTCTATAATGAATTGGGTTAGGGGGTATAGTTTAGCAGCGCTGAGGCTGGTGACAGATGAAAGCTAGGGTCTGTGACTGCATAACATTTATTATATATTGCAATTTAATTTGTGCCTAGGTTTAAAGCCTGGGACTGAGTATGGTATAGGATTGACAGCAGTTAAACAGGACAAAGAAAGTTCTCCAGCTACAATCAATGCTGCAACTGGTAAGTGAAAAACCTAAGAAAGCAATGCCACCATAACATAACATTTTAAAAACACTCCCAAAGCTGTTGCAAGGGTGAATCGACTGCGGCACTAGCCTCAATTGCACACAATTGAGGGGGCACAGCCGTCATAGCAACATAGCAACTAGACGGAAGCCCTCCCAAGCAACAGAGCTATAGGTCTCTGTCCCTTATGGCATACTCTCAAGTGACAATCATAACATGAACAGGGTTAATCAGACCAAAACATGTCCCTTGAGCACAGACATAGCCACTAGCCAGCAATGGCTCTGAGTACCCATATTTATAGGTGTACAATTGCAATCATATAATATAAGGTTGGTACAAGAAAACTTGG
The DNA here is from genome assembly GCA_036172795.1 of Pelodytes ibericus. Taxonomy (NCBI): domain Eukaryota; kingdom Metazoa; phylum Chordata; class Amphibia; order Anura; family Pelodytidae; genus Pelodytes; species Pelodytes ibericus. Next base: position 66,041,501 of record CM069864.1, on the reverse strand, counting down.
TTATTTCCTTGGATGAATTATTATAATGTACTTGGGCATGACTCAACCCTTGTTGGAAACTACACTGGTTGAAAGTTTAGCTGTCTGCAAACAATGTTAAAAACAATATACACTGAAACTTTCATACTTGACACATTTGTGGGTATTTTTGTCTAACATTTCTTTCCTAAATATATTCCCCCGTTAAGGTTAATTGTGGCCCAATTCTGGAGAATTTCAGAAAAATTTATGATGTTTATACAGAATGTCTGAATACATTTTCAATCAACACTTTTGATTTGAGCAATGACTTATCTACATGGGCAGATTAGTGTCTCAGTTGTCCATTGATACATGAACTTCATGCTAGACCACAACACAATACTGGCTCAGTTGAATGCTGTTTTACACATGTCTGTGTTGGTGGATCTCTGACAGTAAAGAGAATTGTAACACTTATTCTACAACTTACTGGTTTTTTTCCTACACATGGTTTAATGCACATGTTCACTAACTTCAAGGTGCAAGTAGAAATATGCGGGCATTGCCTATTTGGATGTCATGATGTATCTTTTGTACAATAGTAACAATAATTCTGTTGCAGCTAGAGAGAGAGAAAGAGAGCACAAATGTTGGATGACCTTTAGTCTACTTTATAAAGGAGATGAATGGTGTAATTAATTGCAGATTGTATGGCATAATTTGTATGGAGGTTAATATCTTAGACTCCAAGCTTGATCCTAACACTGTGCAGATGGAAGTTCAGAAGTACAGAAAATTAGGTAGATTCAATGACTCCCGTTAATTTAAAAATTGGCGCCAGAAATGAGTGAGGTAACATTAATACCACAGTCGTTAAAAAATTACTGGACATGCTAAATACCTCAGTTTTTCAAAGAGCCAGTAAAAAAAAACGATATAGAGACATTCTATGCCTACCAATAAAAACAAACTGTTATATTTTTCCTGGTAGTTTTACACACACAAAAACAGGCTGTAAATGTGCAGGGGCTGCTCAACTCAATACCATTTGCACAATGTAACCCTTTCACTGCTGTAGGGACCACAAACAGTTCTTCCTACAGCACTGAAGGGGTTAAGCTTAAAAAAAAGCTACAGGGGCTCCCCCAAAGTCCCCTACGTCCCCCCTTAAAATATATTTGAAATTAATGCCGGGGAAGGGTTCCGTTTTATCATTTCATCATTTTGCCCAGACAGCACAATGTACCCAATTTAGCAGAATTGCACACTATTCCTTTTGAAATGGTGTATGTTAGATTAAATGTCTCGGGTCTGCTGTGGGGGACATAGAATCTACCCCAATGTGTGCATGCCATTCTAAACAAAGCACCTATGAAGTTTAGCAAAGTTAGATTAGTATTTTATGCCTAAATCAATAAATGCCTTGCTTATTTCAGACCTGGATTCTCCCAAGGACTTGGAAATCACTGGTGCTAGTGAAACAACAATTAATCTGCAATGGAAGAGCCCTGAGGCTAAATTTGACATCTATCATCTTACCTATATTACCAGCAGTGGAACTGAGAAGGAAGTCCAAGTACCAGGAAATGCCAAATCAAATGTTCTGACTGGACTTGAACCTGGCAAGGAATACACTATTTCTCTTGTGGCAGAAAAAGGCAGACATAGAAGCAAACCTGTCTCAGTGACTGGCAGTACCGGTACGTAGTAATAATTCATTAACTCCTAATTAATTCCATGATATTCTAGACTTTTAAGCTGTTATTGTGCAAAAATAAACTTGTATCAAAGAATGGTATATGAAATATTAACTTTAATGCACATATTTTTTTTAAAACACACCGAATATATGCCTTAACTCAAGAAGGAGATCACCACCAGAAACTAACACTCCAATGGTCACTTTTTATGTATTTCTTTTTTATATATATCCTTTTACAGGTTGTAATGGTTTTGGTTTATATGGACAGCAACACAAATGTCGAAATGATGTCGACATTCAATAATAATGTGCCATTTTTCTTTTTTTACCAAACATATTTTTAACATGTAAGGTTGCGGAACTTGTTGTTTCAAAATAATATGCTTTCTGCTGCCAAAAGTTAATGTTTAGTTCTCAGCTTGTACAGTATACATCATTATGCAATGATAAAGTTAAGTATAGTACAAACATATATAGTATTAAAAAAAGGTTTGGATACTTGTTACTTTGCACGCTATAAAGTAGTAAAATGTGCAAAAATACTGTACATTTGACTCTTTGGTGTCTAGAAAAGAGGACACATACCCGCATCCCTTGCCATTGCACCCACAGCACCTGATTGCACCCATTTACCTTGTCACAGCATACATTACACTCACAGTATTTGCCCCAGCACCCATTCCACTCACAGGACTTGCATCAATACCTAAATTGCACTCACAGGATGTGCCCCAGCACCAAAATTGCACTCAGTGCGGCCTTAAGTTTTCCATCACCCTGTGCGGGCCTCCCCCGTGGTGTCCCCCCCTCATGCCTGTCTCTTTCCTCTCCCTCCATGTATGTGTCTCTCCCTTCCCATGTATGTCCCTTTCCTCTTCCTTGCCATGCCTGTCTCTCTCCAAATGCCCCAAATCTGTTCTCTCTCTCCCCCTCCTTCCCCATATCTGTTCTCTCTCCCACTCCTCCCCCATATCTGTTCTCTCTCCCCCCCTCCTCCCCATATCTGTTCTCTCTCTTCCCCTCCTCCCCATATATGTTCTCTCTCTTCCACCTCCTCCCCAAATCTTTTCTCTCTCCCCCCTCCTCCTCATATCTGTTCTCTCTCCCCCCATATCTGTTCTCTCTCCCCCTCCTTCCCATATCTGTTCTTTCTCTCCCCCTCCTCCCCATATCTGTTCTCTCTCCCCCTCTGTTCTCTTCACTCCCCCCTCCTCTGTTCTCTTCTCTCCCCCTCCTCTGTTCTATTATCTCCTCCCTCCTGTTCTCTTCTCTCTCTACCCCTTCCTTTGTTCTCTCTCCCCTTTCCTCTGTTCTATCTCTCCCTCCCCCTTCCTCTGTTCTCTCTCTCTCCCCCTTCCTCTGTTCTCTCTCTCCTACCCCCCTTTCTCAGTTCTCTCCCCCCCTTCCTCTGTTCTCCCCCCCCCCATCTTCTCCCTCCCCCTCCCATTCTTTATGGTGAGGTGGCTGAGCTCACTGGGAGAGAGGGGTAGCTCCACTCCCACCCTGTGAAGCAGAGTGGCGTCTGCTTCATGGGGAGCCGCGGGCAGCATGAGTAAGTGCTGCTCACGCTCCCCATGCTTAGTGATGATGCAAGGCACCAATACCCTGCGCACTTACTCATGCTGCCTGCGTCTCCCCGCGAAGCAGTCGCTGCTCTGCTTCACAGGGTGGGGGCGGAGCTACACCTCTCACCCTATGAGCTCCTCCCCTCCATGGATCCAGCAGTGCTGCGGAGCAGAGGGCTGGTGAGGGGGGATCTTTTGATCTCCCCATCCAGTTCCTCTACCAGCAAACTTTTTTTTTTTCATGGCACCCCCTGGGGTGTTGCACCCTGTGCGCATGCACCCCTAAGGCCGGCACTGATTGCACTCACAGGATGTGCCTCAGCAGCCAAACTGCACTTGCAGGACTTTCCCCTGTATCCATAATGTACCCTGGGCCTTGTAGCACCCACATTGCACCCACTGACCTTGCCAGGATATCACAATTGCACACATATTACTTGCTCCAGCATCCATTGCAGTCACAGGACTTGTCCCAGCACCCATTGCACACATAGGACTTAGCACACACAGTCAGATTGCACAAATGACTCCCACAGCAGCCAGATTGCACCAATGACTTGCCCACACCACCCACATTGCACCACCGATGCTCTCATGTGCGAGGGGCTCGAGGCAGCCAAAGAGGTTGTCTGTGTGCCCTCATATAGAGAGCTGGTCAGGATAGATATGACTGATCTCCCCAGTTAATGATTAATGTTGCATGTTAAAATTGTAATTATGTAAAATATAAAAAAAGAGGCAGAATGTCAAGTCTAGTGTTGTGTGTCTCAAAGTTCTGTTTTGTGAAATGGTCTTTTTTTTGCCATATTTGTGAAATATTTTCAGTCGCTTGTCATTTTATTATATAAATTTCACCATCACACATGTATTAGGGTTTCTCTAAACCATGCAATATTGTAATAATGAGCATGACAATCAAATAATTGGCTTACATTTTTTAATTACATAATACACCTTTGAATACAAATGTTCTCTTACCATAAAGAAGTATTCATTATTATAGTTTTCCCATCATGCCTTTTATGGCAGATAAATGCATACACAGCAAACAACTTTCTAGTTGTCTAGATCTGAAATCAGTTGATCTATGAATCAGCAAAGTGCTAAGATTAAGTATACCCCAACAAATTTTCGTAAAGCAACTCTTTGTATATTCAAACTTTGTTTTTATGGGAATCCTAACCAAATAGTTTGAATACAATGCATGCATTCAGAATCCAATGAATGCATTCATAAAAGTGATGATTTATGTATTTCAGGGTTGATGTAATTATTAGTCATGTGGGACAAAAAAACAGCAGTAGGGATTTAATAGCATAAACAATATATATTTGTAATTACATTCTATCATAACTTTCTATTCTGTATCCCTTTTTGGTTTTAGAAATAGTTATTTCCACAAATTATTTGTTTTATGCATGATCTTAGAATTAAAAACACAAAGTATCTACCACCGCACAAATGAAGAACCTCTAATTTTCTTGTGCCTTCTTCTTTTTTTATTATAAAAAATACTAATTTGCTAAGACTAGCACACAACATAAAACAATACATAGAACAGATTTTTAAGACATTTGTTAGGATGTTATAGCGTAGGACTATACAAAAGGCATGCACTTAAAACATTTGTATAGATGTAATTTTCATTTGTTTCTAAATGTTTCCGTTACATCCTTCAAGTATATGGACTTGCACATTTAATAACATTTGAGAAATGAACTCCTACACGACCATGGCTAGGTGTTTATTCATTTTGGTTAAATTTGCAAATATTACAGAAACACGGAAAGCGAGGGTAAGAATGTGAGAGTAAGAATGTCCAGGGGAGGATTCACCTCACTATGACTAGGAATATGTTTTCCTCAAAGCTGATTTCGGTTGAACAGAGGTCGATATCCCTTCCTTTGTAGCCAATCCTGCATTGGAGACCATTGGCTTCAAATTTTTGGTTATTCCCTAGCTGAAACGAAATACCTCTCTCCATATTATATTGATAGATTCGTGCGTGGATTTGCAACCAGCTTGCGGAGACCTTTTGTAGCCAGTTCATTGATATCATTATTTGTGTAGCTAGTAGGATCTGTAATATTAAGTAATTTTTCTTTTTTGGGAATTCAGTTAAATTAAAGTGCATGAGTGCAAATGATAGGTTGGCCACCAAAGGTTGCCCCAAGACTTCAGATATTATGGAGAAGATTTTTTTCCCAGAGAGATCTTATTATTGAGCAGTCCCACCAGATGTGCCTTCTTAACACACAGTTACTTGTGGAAATTGGAAACTCTTTTTAGATATGCCACCCCTCTAGTATGAACAATGGTACATAGTTTTATAGATTGCACAAACCATTCAAAAAAAATTCTTTAAGTTATATAATATTTTTCAACTGGACAATGAAGTTTCACTTGTAGCAGTCCATGTCATCCAAATATTTATCTACATCTAAAGTTTTACTTTCTGCACTTTTTTCTGAATATATTAGAAACAGATGGTATCTTTATTACGCTCTCACCAATAAATAGTAGAATTTGGTACCCCAGGCAGTTTACTACAAAATTCTAGAAATTCAAACAATTTACAGTCACGGGAGATAAAATATACTTTATACAGAAAGTTGAAGCTTGGAACTGATTTAAATATTTTTTAACTTGTAAATAATGTTTTTTATGACCCATTTTTTATATAGATTCTGACAAAAAAAGTGGACTCATATGGAAAAATGTATATTGTCTCTAACCAAGTTATGTAATTAACCTAAAGATATTCTCATATTTAGAAGTACCAAGGGAGCTGGGAAGTTTATTGGTATCTGAAGTTAGCTGGGACTCTTTCAGACTCTCATGGAATGTTCCAGATGGCGACTACGACACATTTATCATTCAGGTTCAGGACTCAGATCAAGAAGAAGGACCTAGAAATATTGTAGTTCCTGGAGAACTTCACTCTTTGGAAGTGCCAGCACTGAAATCAAACACAAAATATCAAATTACTCTTTATGGTGTGATTCAGGGATCCAACACTAAGCCAATTTTTGGTGAAGTAGTTACAGGTATCATTCTTTATTTTGGGAATGCTAGCATATCATAACAAATGGCTTGGAAGTACTGCTTCATTTGCTTCACCAAGTTTATGCAACTCGGAACATTTCTCTTTTTTTGTAAAAAAGGGGACAGAGCTAAAATCACAAAGCTTGCATGTAATGTACATGTAATGTACAGCCAGACTTGCATGACCTCATTTTTATCTTCAGGATTATAATGATTAAAATGTCACACTACAAAGCGGAATTTTTTAAAGAAGTACATAAGTCATATAAAAACGAATGGAACTATCATAACTTATTGAGATTTTTTTGCAGTTACATGATTTTAGCACTTATCACTGATTTTTGACTCCAAATTGTCTTTTGCAGTCTATGGTATTGAGTGACGTGATATCAAATAACTCAGATCATTAAATAGAGCTCATTAGGTCTTTACAGCCATTATTTTTTATTTTTTATTTTGGTGAAACAGGTCCATACCCCCTGTGTCCACATTTTAGACAATTTGTCTCCATTATAATGGGGAGGACATTTAGCTAACCAATCTAACCAATTTAGTTCCATTGCGGCAAAATTCTAGATACATATTCTCTATACATCCTTAATATGAGAGTCGTGTTGTAGGATGCGTGTGGTTGTGCATGTTTATAAACATTCACGCATAAATATGTGTAAGAATAACTTATACTGAAGATTGATATTACAGACTCAGTTTGCATCTATCTGTTTCCACCTAAAATCCATTGTCATTTATCATAATAGGATTAACATAATCTCCCAAGCTTCATGGAAGGCCACCATAATAAAGAACAGCATGCTTTAGAATCTCGAACATTCATTACCACACACACAGTACATATCCTAATTGATAGATGTTTCTATTTGCAGATTATTTGTATTCCATATTAATCTGCAATGTGTGATGCATTTTGCAGAGTCTTGGAATGGTATTTTATAATAAATAACTAGATTATTTACTTAGTAAATGAACACATGAAAAACTAACAACATATATTTGGCTCTATTCAATGATGGGAGTTATCACTTATGACTGGTTTTTATATTGACAATTTTTATTGTGCATATTACTGTTATTCACATATTTTTAACTTGAAATGTGGCACATTTTAAATCAAGTAATTTTCATACAGCGTTTTTCCATTAGTTCAGATACATGGATTACATCAGGACATGTCTTTTCGTCAAATCAAAAATATAGAGTATGCATTCAACAGGAAGGCTTTGTCTTTTCATGCAAAACTATCCTGATTTTATTAAGTAACTGTTCTTAACTAAATTTTAACTAAACAAATATAGACAGGTAGCCCTGTTTGTTTCATATATATTAAAGAGATTAATCTGTGAATGGTCTCCAAACTACCTCCATAGAGTATTTGTGTTGACATTTAGCCATTTAGCCATTACCCCCACTTCTTCTAGTTAGTCTTCCCCTGACTATTTCTCTCCAGATTCTCGTCCGAAGTCACCCTTGTCGCCCTCTGTCCACCCTTATGACTGGTTTTTAACTCAACATTTTCTATTTCAGCAAACCTGAGATATAATAACTCCAGTTAATGACTATGTTAACAGCATTCTGTTGAATTTGTTTAGATTTGCTGTTTCCATGGAATATAGCTTTGGTCATTTATTTTCCCACACAGCTTCACTCTGCATGGTTTTGAATTACTTCAGCATGAAACTATGCAAAAAACCACCTCCAGCTTCATCACAGCTTCATCACTGCTCTCTGGCTGTCATTTTGAAATTTACAGAAGATCTTTGTTAACACTTCATCATCACTTGTTAATATTGTAATTGGATGATTCCAGGGCATGCAATGCATAAATCTAATTAATGCCTTCTTTGCCCAGAAAACAAGCCAGAAGTTTACAACTTGGTTGTCTCCAGTATCACTCCCGAGAGCTTTGATTTGACATGGACGGCAACCGAGGATCCTTTTGAGGGATTTATTGTAGAAGTGATTGATACCAACAGGTTATTGGAGCCCATGAAGTTTAACATTTCTGGCAATCTGAGGAAAACATCTATCTCAGGGTTATTAACAAACACTGACTACGCTGTTTACCTCTATGGCACTGTTAATGGGCTAAACACACAAGCAATTCACACTTCAGTTACCACAGGTATTATATCAACCTAGCATGATTATGACACATCACCTATTTGTGTTCTTGAGAGAGAGGGTTACATTTAATAATAATTAGTTAATTTGAATCAAATCTCACCATATGACCAAATCTGTCATTTTACAAAGCAGCAATATTGACAAAAAAGTTATAAACTTTCATTATATATATATATATATATATATATATATATATATATATATATATATATATATATATATATATATATATAAAATAAAAAATATAAACAAAACAATACTCTACGCAAGTAAGGAGAGACATAAGATAAAATGGAGGCTAGATATGGATCCAGAAAAAAATAAAAGAACTTTAATGTATCTCTCAGCAAAGATGAACTAGAAATATAGGCATACTTGATCTTCACTGACAGATACGTCAAAGTTGCTCTGCTGGTTTTTCTGGATCCATATCTCACCTCCATGCTGTTTTATATTTTCATTTTACAAGTTGTAAGTGCAGAAAATGTATATCTATGTATATATGGCTTATATTTTTCAACTTGATATAGCATTTTAATTTACCTTAATGGAAACAAAAATAAAATAGATAAGTAGGTTCTATAACAATTACATTACATTACATTAACATCTATTTGTACAGTGCCAACAATTCTCGTAGCGCTAGGTACAGAGCATAGAAGGGAACTACATACTAAATTAGACAAACTAGAACAGACTGGTACATGAGGTAGAGAACCCTGCTCGTAAGCTTACAATCTAGAGGAAATGGGGTCCATGAGACAATGAAGGGATTGAAGAGGTCAGAGGGATTGAAGTTTTAGTAACAGTAGAGTGGATGGGAGGAACTAGGTGGGATAAGTCAAAGAGGGAGTGTGTGTTCCAGCTAGGTGGGATCAGCTAGAGGCAAAGTGACTGGTAATCTAGTGGGTTGGGTAGTAAGCCTCTCTAAAGATAAGAGTTTTGAGGGACTTTTTAAAGTTTGAAAAGGAGGGTGAGAGCTGGATGCTCCGATGAAGGGAGTTCCAGAGAGGGGGCAGCTCAGGCGAAATCTTGGAGACGCAAGTGAGAAGTGGTGATGAGATTAGAAGAGAGTGTTAACCCCTTTGAGGATCGCAAAGGTCGTGCAAGGAGGTAACGGTTAACAAGGGAGGAAATGTACGTAGGAGCAGAGGAGTGGAGGGCTTTGTAGGTTAAAGACAGAATTTAAAATGTTATCCTCGAGCATACGGGAAGCCAGTGGAGGGAGTTGCAGAGAGGAGCCTCCGAATCAGACCGACGTGCAAGAAAGATGAGTATGGCAGCCACATTTTTGATAGACTGTAGGGGAGCCAGACGAGCCAGAGGTAGTCCAGTCAGAAGACCGTTACAGTAGTCCAGGCGAGAGATCACAAGCGAGTGCACTAGAATTTCTCTTCGCTGAGGAACGGGCAAATGCATGCAATGTTCCTTAGGTGCAGCCAACAGGATTTGGCCAAGGACTGAATTTGAGGAACGAAGGAGAGAGCAGAGTTAAAAGTGACCCCAAGACATCGGACACGGTCAGCCGGTCCGATTGTAGCATTATCAACGGTGACTGTGAACCCAGGTGTAGGGACAGTGGTTGAGGGAGGGAAGATAAACAGTTCTGTTTTGGAGAGGTTAAGTTTCAGGTAGCGATCAGACATCCAAGTGGAGATGGCTGACAGACACTCAGCTACACGTAACAATATTTTCATTTGGGAATTTGAGATAAAAGAGCACATTCATATACACTCAAACTTAATAAACCACTTTACTACCCACACCAAAACCATTCATTTCAAGTGCAGTATCAGAAACTGAGGTTTGTCTCATGGTTTTAACGAAAACAAATGTAAGGGAACCTCACTGAGGCTAAACAGCTTAATAGCTTAATATCCTGCCATGTTGGGCAGTAATGCATTGGGTGGAGTGTCAAACACATTTTAGATCACAGAGAAACAAATCTAGAGCATATAAAACTGGCCCCACCCACAAAAGTAGTCTTAGTGCAAAACGCCAGGACCTCAAAGTCCTCATCAGTGGCAGATCTGTATATTGCATCCGTATAGTCAAAGACCAGCATTAGCAAATGTTACTCAATCTGGTATCTTTAGGAAAGAGGTGTTTCTATGCCAAGCACCAAATCTGGGTGGCAGCTTTCAGAATAGTTTATCATTAAGGAGATAAAGAGAGAACAAGATCTAGATTCATCCCAAGGTAAAAATAACTTTAGCAAAAAGTTAAAAAGCAAAAATCAAAGCCCATATTTTCCATATACAAAGAAATAGTAAATTCAGTAATGCACCAAATTGCTGGATTATATCTTTCATATGTCTCTCTTTCCAGGTAATATTTGTTGATTCTTGTTTTTTCTGTCTAACTATTTTTATAATTACAGTTCTTTCCTAAGTTGCCAAAAGGTTCTGTGCAGATCAAGAGCTATTGAAAACCATTAACATTTTTTTTTCCTTTTCACCATCCTTATTTATTTGTCTTCTTTTTAGAAACAAAACCTGAAGTGGGAAACCTTCTGGTTACTTATATTACTCCAGACAGTTTCCACCTATCATGGACAGCAGATGAGAGTGGTTTTGACAACTTTATCGTTAAAATAAGGGACACCACACAACAGTTTGAACCAATAAGTCTTACAATCCCAGGCATAGAACGTTCAACAGTTGTAGGAGGATTAAGAGATGGCACAGTTTATGAAATTGAGCTATATGGTGTTTCGAGTGGTCAACGGTCTCTGCCAATAGAAGGAGAAGCAACTACAGGTATTTTAAAAAGCATCAAAGGAGAAAGTAGTCAGTTTCCTTCACCTTCTCGTCTTCCATCCCAATAGCGCCTTATCTCCTAACTATTGCCTACTTTTTGTAGCTCAAGGGGAGGGTTTTCCTGGTGACAGGCAAATATTAGGTACCCATTAAAAAAGAATATGACCATGGTTGTGGCAAATAAAAGACCAGCATGTACCTGCACAACATGAGAACTTAGCTTTCAATAGCTTGGGTGGTAAAGATTAGCCATAACTGATCCAGTCTACAAAAATGTTAGTGTGTAGTGTAGGCCATCACAACCTCAGTCTATAACTATAATTCCCATCACGTTCAGCTAGCAGTATAACTGGTTGAATACTATTATAAATGCAGTCAACAGATGTTAATGTTTGTACTGCACAGTGCCATTAACAGTTAGATATGATACCCATAACAAGCAATGTGGCTTGCCCCACATAATAGGAGTTTCAGTCAACAAAAGTTAATATTGTGTAGTTTAGCTCTATGATACACAGCAAATATTCTGAGGTATTATGAAAAGAGGGTAGTTAGAGGGTAGTACAAAGGATCCAAAATAGGACACTTGCAACAGTGGTGGCTAACCTTTGGCACTCCATGTACTGTTACCACATTAATCATGATGTTTAGCTCAAATGGGTGGTTGAGAATCATGTGATGTGCATTCCACAGCAGTTGTAATACCAATCCATGATGACATCATAACTAACCTTTGGAGCTCTAGTTGTTCGGTACTCATTTGCCATTGATGAGTAACATAGACTGGTAATGGGAAATATAGTCTCAACAGCTGGAGTATTAACTAGCCCTAAGCATAACTGTTAAAACATAGATACATTTTTATGAGATTTAACCATATGTTAATGGGAAAAAGTACAAAGTAATTTAAAAAAGTGACAAGATGAGTTCTGACCCTTGACAAAGCATTTTTTTGTACAGAATTCCATTACCTTAAGCCTACCTTGGTCACTTTTTGTATGACTGTATTATTTGTATATTTGTCTTCTTTGTGTAAATGTGCTGTTTTGACATTAAACTGAGCACATGTTGATTCATTATGTAATGTGTGCCTTGTGTATTTACGGTCTCAGTGTTTTGGTCTTCAGTGGAAAAGCTTCTTGCCACACCACTATATAATAATTCTAAGTGAGTAAAGTGTTTATATAAGTATGCCCACTACATTTTGTGATTCACATATTTGTAATAGGCAGGACACAATCATATCTGGTTTAGTGAACTGCAACTTGTAAATGTGAAATATCTAATGTGAAATGTCTAATCATTTGGTTTGGATAATCTTTGAGCATTTTGGAAGGACTCAAATGAGAAAACACACTATTAAGGATATAGATAACTGTTCTATTTTGGTATGGTGTGTGTATTAACTTGGTTGGACTAATAGACTCAAGTGAATCAATTAGACTCAAGTAGTCAGGGGCAAGTATTAGCTCACTATGTGGATCTCCATCAGAGACCAGAGGTAAAATGGGTTGTTTGAATGTTGGTGCCTTATCTATCAGATGAAGACACTGCAATGTACATGGCACACTTACCTAATCAGTTAGAATGTGTCAGTGTTCTAGAAACAGTTTGTTAGTATCCAGTAAGAAGAATATGTAGATTTCACAAAACAGTGAGTGGTCTTTTTTGTTGCTACCAAATGTTTAACAATGATTTACAATTTAAGAAGTCGCATTGCTACACGGAATTTGAAATGTCTGGTTTTCTTTAAGCTCATTGTTTCAGAAATGGATATTTGTTAATGTGATGTAACCAGTATTTGTAGAAACAATGAGTAATGATTGTGTTGAGTCTTCATTTGACTTTATCAAGTGCTCTTGCATTTTGGTCCTTGTATCATCCCATTTATATAGTATGTTAAAAGAAAAATAATAGCAATTTTACTGTACCTGAAAGCATTCTATGAAGGAATCTACTTGTAAAAAAGTTATGTCTTTTTCTATAAGTTTTGACACCCAGGAGTTTTGTGACTGGCCACTCCATTTCTCTTGTTTGCTGAATTGTTTCTTTCTATCACTGTTTTACATATGCAGTCATGACTGGCTACTACTGTTTGTTGCCAAGAACTGGATAATGCATAATGAGCATATTTTGGAAGCCTGGATGTGCCATATGTGCTTTTTGGGCTAAGGCATACTTGTAGCAGCCATTACTTTTTGTATACTATTATTTGGCAGTATCTCAGAAACTGCAAAACAGCAATGGAGCAAAAAGTAGTGCACACTATAGTTATTTATTAAACATTGTACACTGTACTCAATGTTTTAAACATATACCTGAAATGTTTGAAAAGGGGTGTATTAAAAATTCCTAGTCTGTGCATATTGGTTTCTTGAACCACTGTATGTCCAATGTGCTCCCCCTAAAAAATACATTTAGAATTTTTTAGTTTCCAAACTTTGTTCCCCACCCTGCTCCACAAACCTCAGAGATCTACAATATTATTGCAGTAGTTGTTGCTATTTTAAATGGTTTAGAGAGTTTCTTTAGATATTTAGAATAATGTTCCCAGCGTTAGTTGCTTGGGTTCTATTTAAACAGTGCTGGTGAATCATGATGCATAAATGTCTCTAAAACACATAATTAATCCTACTTGAGAAGGAACACCAGACCAATTTGAAATATCAGACTAAGGGGATCATTGGTTAGTCTTTTTTGGGCTCTGACAGAATTACATTCCATAAAGTGACATTATACAGAGAGAAAATTAGGGAGCGTGTCATTTGAAATGATGAACGTGTAGTATGTGGAATTCTATGATCAAATGTTTAATGTTTATATCTGTGGTAAAACAAGGCCAAGGAATTTCACGTCAGAAAAGGCAACAGATGCTGGATATGCTTTGATATCTTTGCTATAAATGGCAAAAATTACTTAGATGCAGCATAAGTAAATGGATTCAGTTTCCTAATATAAACAACTGCTTAGATACGTTCTGGAAAAACAAAATACAAAATGTACCTCATACACTAACATGGAAAGAGAATAGATTCAGCTTGAAAGGATCCACTGAAAGGCTATGGAGAGGGTGGGAGAGAATAAAAAATCAACACTAGTAGCTACAATTAGTAGAGAAACAGCTGAAGCACTGCAGTCATTTGGAGAACTGGCCTCAGTGGTAGGTCTCATCAGAGTTTAGATGCTCTTTGTTCAGAGGGTCTAAAAGATTTAAGGGTCTGTCAAACTTAGCAACCAAAGAAGCCAAACGTCATTAAAAAACATGAATCTGAAGCTAATTGAAAATGTGCTCATCCCATAAATTCTGAATTAAGTTGAAGTGTAGACTAAAGAGGAATTGCAAAAAGCTAGTGATTATTCAAGTAAGCAAAGCTTCTAGATTCCAATTGCAGAATTTTACTTTGTTCTTTAAAATATTTGTGGTTGTGATAAATATTTGAAAATACATTTCTATATAAAATGAAGTTAATTAATAGATATGTAAAAACCTCTGACATTTCCTTTGCTATTTGAGGAAGCCACACATGTGTCCTGACGTAATGCTTCAAAGTTGAATTTAATATTTTATATGTAAAAGCTATAAGTGGCCACAAAAAAATAAACATTTATCATGTGAAATAACCAGGTGTGTATAGTCATGTAAGGATAATTTGTCTGGTACATTGTGGGAAAAAAAAAAAAAAAAGGTTTTTCCAATAACACTAATTTGTCTTTGAGGAAAGCTTTAAAAACTCCCAGATAATTTCATTTTTCATATTTGCTCATCTACATATATGTATATATATATATATATATATATATATATATATATATATATATATATATATATATATATTTGTAGCTAACAAAATATAGAGCTCTCCTTGTACGTGTCATCTGCTCCGATGTCATTGCCCATTAAAGGCTCTTGTGTTCTTCAAGGGTTGGGCCTTTTTCTCAGCAAGTTTTTCTGCATATTTATACACAGAAAGAAATATTAATTAATTACACTATTGATAAATGTTTTAACTGACAATATTTTATATCCTACAGCTTGTCTCTAAAGCTTGAGTAACAGCCTTATGTACAGGATGCACTTGTTAACATGTTATAGCAGGACATCACAAGTCTATAAAGTTTAATCTAAATAACAAAAGACTTGGAGGCTGCCATCTGACAGAGCACAGCTCAGATGCTTTGAGATAATCATCTCCTCCCAGCTAGAGGGCAACTGCTGCAATCATGCCTTGACAGCTGAGACGTCTTCCTTTGGCTTCATATCAAACGATAAGCATCATTCCAAATGCAATTTACTATAAAGTGAACTTTAGCCCAATTAAAACATACTTTTTTTGGTTTACTCCCTTTATTTACTTGGGTTTCTGAACTGGAAAACTAGGGTGAATTTTGGCCCCTTTACCTAAATCATTGATACGCACATTTATAGTTAAAACATACATCTTTGAAACTCGCCGACAGCCACTGTGTGAACAGTACAATGTGTTATACTACATTACAATCTTTTGTTCAAATATGTATATGATCTACATATCCTTGTATGCTGCAATTGCTGTTGGTGATTTACTATTGAATTTGCAGATTCTTTATAAATAAGTGAATAATTATTGCAAGCATAGATGTTGGTTAATAAATTGGTATTTCTATAGATAGATAGATATTATGAATGTATATATTCATGCAGTTTGTGGGTATGTGCTTGTGAAGAAGCATCATGTCATCGGTAAGATTAGTCTTACAGATAAATTAACAGTAAAAAAAATTCTACCGTAAGGGCCTTAAACAGCTGCTTAAACAGTATACTAAATGCCCCACACAAATATTCACAGTTGTTGTAAATACATCTTTAAAATTCAGAATTAAGCTGCAGAATGCAAATTTAAAAAGAAAAAAAGAAAGTATGTTTTCGAGCACTAACTAACTGACACTTCTATTTTTGTCTGTTTAGTATCTGTAATAGTAGATGTTATTCCATGTTATCCTACTTTTAAATTGTATAGCCCCATTTTATTTTCTTAAGTTCTTTTTGTTTCTTAAATGTGAGCAGAAAAATTATTCTTGGTAAATGTATTACATTTAGTATTTTAATTATCTACATCTTATTCGGTTAATTGAAATGTTTTATGTTTATTTGAAGCAATGTTTTAAATGATTCCTCTCTTTTTGCTGAAGCTTCTTTTCAGTTGTATTTCTGGCAGTTGCTGTAAGGATTTGGAGATTTAAAAACCTTTCTTTGTCTTCAATGCTGACTGCTTATTTCCAAATCAATTTTACCCTTGCTACTCTTTAATGCTGGCAGTTCTCCACCAACCCTTTTAATGTGGCTTGTTTGGGTTTGCTAACCATCACTAATGGACTCTTCTGTGGGCTATTTATTCAGAGAAAAAATATTCTGCAGTCCTTTTTATAACAAAAAAGAAATTAATCAAAAGACAGATTAAAGTAACCTGACAATAATACGTAGTAAAATCTAGAACAAATTGTTTTAAGGCAGAAATCAAGCAAGTATAATCACCTAGCATTGATTGCTGTGAACCCTTAAAGCAGGGGTTCCCAACATTTTAGAGGTCTTGCACATTCTTCGAATTTTAATCAGTATCTCAAGTCCCCCTACAAATTTATTACACTATACCACTAATTCATAAACCCACTTGTACTTTGCCACCTACTCATACACACACTTATACTGCACCATCCACTTTTACATGCACAATAACTTTGTGCCACTCTCTCACACAAACACAAATTATGAAGAAAAGTAACATTTTACTGCTGAAAGAAAATGTATTTACAGTCCTTATTGGATTCAATTTCTAATATCATCAAATTATATTTTAGGCTAACAGTTTGTAAACGTTACCCAGTCATGCATGCTCACACAGTGGCACATACAATACATACACAACTGTCACATACAATACATACACAGTGTCACACACAGTGCATGCATACTATCACATAAAGATAAATGGCATCACATATATACACACAATCACACATACAGTGCAGTCCCTGTCTTTCATTATTTTCTCAGTCCATTCTGCCTTACTTTTCTTAGCATGGGAGGTGGTCTCTTTTGGTCCAGTGTATTCTGGATTTTTAAATCCCTCCTGACTGCTGTTTACCCTGAGAACCAGGATATCCAGAGATACCCTAGACCCAACTGGAAAAATGTTGCGCGAGGAAGCATAGCAAGCACATAATTTGCTCCCTCGTGCTGTACACTATAGTAAGTCAAGTATCTGACTTGACTCCCCACTGTAATTCTCCTTTGGTGCCATTTCATGCCCACCAGACAAACCACATTCCCAGAAGCAGGGAGGACTTTGTCTGCTCTAACAACTGCTTTGTAGGAAGGGACGAGGGCAGCACACTATATAAAGTTATCTCAAAATAATCTCTTGAGACTGAAGGTGCATCATGTCTTAGTGAATCAGAGATCATCTCCAGATCAGCTGTTAGACACTGGCATATGAAGGACCCCATTCTAAGGAGATGTTGCAGAAATCTTTAGCTAAAATTGGATGGTTCACTGATGTAAGCATTGCCTGGTTGGGAGGGACTATCATTTTGAAATCATGTCTTTTACAAACAAAAAAATAGTTAAATGCGAGCCCTGTTTTTAAACGCACCCTACAAATGTTGCATGCACACTGTCCCTGTAACCTCCAATTGTGAACTGAAGCGGTTCTAAGTTTTTCTCTTTGACACTCAAGCAGCATTGCCTCTGATTGTAGGCTAGGGTATGGTGAAAGAACAAAACAAATGTAAATTTTGAAAATGAAAAATGGAAATGAGAAGTGATATTTAATTGGAAAAGGAACAAATGTGGTAATGGAAAATGTGTGGACAAATGTATTATTGGGTAACAGAGCAGAAAGCTAAAGGGACAAAGTATTAAAAAGATGAACGTGGATTGTTTGCTTGACTGGGTGCGATGGGAGCTGTAGTCCACCAAAGGTATTGGACTAAAGACTGAAAAAACGTCAGTGTAAAAATAACATGATATTGGAGGAAACCTTGAAATAACCAATCGTTTATAAATCAGAAACTGACAGTTGTATGAAATTATTGTCAAAAATCATATTTAATTGTTCTTGTTTCCTTGCAGCTTTGGGTTCACCTAAAGGACTTGCCTTTTCTGATATTACGGAAAATTCTGCTAAAGTCACCTGGATAGCACCAAGGATCCTGGTGGACAAATTCATAATATCTTATGTTCCAGCAAATGGAGGTAAAATTATTTGCCCTTAAAATATGACATTACAAATATTTGAAAATGATCAGTATTTGTGCATAGAAAAATAGGCCCCAAACTCAATGCTTTTGACCTGTTTACTAAAAGTTACTTTAAAAAAATAAACAATGAAAGTCATTGTTTGTTGTTTTAAAGCATTTTGAGATTTTGGGATTACAGTCCCAATTCGATCTTCGTTTATTTTTCTTAACTCAGATGATACTAACATTGCTGAAAATGTAAAGTAGCTGGGAATGAAACTATTCAAAATACCTAAATATGTGTGCCCCCCATATTAATAATTATAAGAAAACATTTTGTATATGTACATACCAAGGTCAATTTCAGAGATACCTGAGGATTTATGTAACATGAGCAGCACAAAGACAAGAGAAAGGAGCTTTTGTCACTTGAATTATTTTTAAAATGACTGAATTCCATATCCATTCATATTATTTATAGTAACTTTAGCTATAATTAACATTTGAAAATGAAGTATGGTTTTCTTTGTGGAATTTTTTAGGGTGCAGGTTTTTTTGGGAAATTTTGTGATTCATTTTACTCAGAGATCAATTGATTTAAAAAAGTTGCTACTATCAACTAAGGCAAATGATTGTTATAATCCCAAAACTGGGCTTTCCTGAGTTGAGTTAATTATCTCCTTTGCCTGGAAAGTGCTACAACATATACAAAAAATATATAATTATCTTTGCTTCCCACCCAAATAAAGTTGATATAACAAATGTATATACATAATATAAATAAGAGGTTTTGGTTATATGAATTGGCCAAATCATAATAAGGCTCACCCACCACATCAAGGCACACTCTCAATAGGGTGAGAACCTACTCTAACATGCTATATAGTGGGCACACAAAGCCGTTTATACTGCTACCAAAACATTTTTAATGGGTTTGGGGAGGTGCAATTAAACCTTCTTCCAAATAACCCCTGGACTGCAAGCTGCAACCAGAAAATGAGGAAATGCTACAACAGCGTGATAATACAACATTTAAAAAAAAAAATAACCTATAAAACATATTTTAAAATGGCCTGAACCATACCTGCCATCTTTTTCCGGTCTGTTGCAGGATGTGGAGGGGCAAAGTCTAAAGTGGGCGGGGTTATATGAGTTATGTCCAATGGGCTTTGTGACATCATGAGACAATTTTGTGACCACATGTGAGATTGAGCTCCAAACAGCTGGTATAAACACTTGGTGTCTTGAGCTCATGTCTCCTTTAGGCTGTGTACAGTGAGGGGGGAAAGTATATGATCCCCTGCTGATTTTGAAAGTTTGCCCACTGACAAAGAAATCCAGAAAAAGGCATGTCAAAAAAGTTATAAATTGATTTTAAATGTCAATGAGTAAAATAAGTATTTGACCCCTTCAACTTAGTACTTGGTGGCAAAACCCTTGTTGGCAATCACAGAGGTCAGACATTTCTTGTAGTTGGCCACCAGGTTTGCACACATCTCAGGAGGGATTTTGTCCCACTTCTCTTTGCAGATCCTCTCCAAGTCATTAAGCTTTCAAGGCTGATATTTGGCAACTCTAACCTTCAGCTCCCTCCACAGATTTTCTATGGGAGACTGGCTAGGCCACCCCAGGACCTTTATGTGCTTCTTTTTGAGCCACTCCTTTGTTCCATTGGCTGTGTGTCATTGTCATGCTGGAATACCCATCCACAAACCATTTTCATGGAAGCCATCTTTGGCAAATATTTTCCCATATTTTGCAAAGAACAGATTTAACACCAAGTCTGTGCACAGGTTGTAGCTAATCTTGTACATACTGAATTTGATGGGACAGGACCCAAATTCGGTAAACAAGACAAAGTTATTAAATTATGGCGCAAAGAAAATTTCTGATTTCAGATTCATTTTAACATCCCACTCTAAGATCATTAGAATGTAAATGTTTCGAAATAAACATTCAGTTACCAGAGAAATTAATGATGAGACAGTTTGTGATTATCAAGCCCTTAACCTCTTTATCACTTTTATTTAGGCACAAGTAATACAGTGGAAGTGGATGGATCTAGAACATATGTTAGCCTGGTCAGTCTACACCCAGGGGTGGAGTACATTGTGAGCATTGTATCCGTGAGAGAAAAGGAAGAAAGTGCACCTGCCTCCGGTGTTCTGACCACAGGTACTGATGGAGATCAAAAGTGGATACACTCATACTACTTAAAGGACACTATCCTTATAGTATGCTGGACATAACTAGTACTTGTACTATGCATTTTGGAACATCTATTTCTATTACTTGCATTTCTGTCAGTCAAAAGTTTAGAAAGCATTAGTTAATTCTAACAGTGTGATGCTACATCTCTAGGATCTGTTTTGGAAGTTCCAGTTGTCAAACAAATTTATCTGCTTGTTTCTTCCAGTTTATTATGTGTTTCTGAAATTGATTTTTGTTGTGTCTCACCATATGTATGACCTCTTAGATATGAAACTAATTCATTACACACTATGCAATATGAAAAAATTGAAAATAATCAAAACAGATTATAATATAATAAACTGGTTTAATCCCCCATAATTAATGTGGTGTACATATGGTGAAAGTAATTTTATTTTGAAAACATCGAACTTGTGTGTTTACCAAGTAAAGCTGAAATGTACCTTATAACTGATTAAATTCCTAAATTCTTTACCTAGTATATGACCCTCACAACTAGCTCTATATTTTCACTGTCCAGTAATGCTATATTTTGCTCTCTTATTGTATTTTGTCAGCTGAATAGTGTATCTGAATACATAAAATGCTTTTAGATCTTTTATTAAGAAAGTCTACCATTGATATGTGTCATCATTAGTTAATGATGATTAAGTCAACGTATTTATAATTATTTTAATTCATTATGTTATTTTATAGCTCTGGATAGCCCATCAGGTCTAAGAGCCATTAATGTTACCGAGTCCGAAGCGTTGGCATTGTGGCAGCCATCTTTGGCAGCTGTGGACAATTATATTTTCTCATATTTTGCAAAGACTGGTAAGTACACAAAATAGAGTATGATTTTCATATCATATCCAAAATGCTACATACATGGATACATTGCTCATTTATTTTTATGCGTTTACTCACTAGCTCCTGTGGTGACTCAAACTGTATCTGGGAACACTGTGGAGAATGATATTATTGGCCTGCAACCTGCCACTGAATACACTTTGAAAGTTTATGCTGTTAGAGGAGAGCTTCGTAGCCCAGAAATAACTACACAATTCACAACAGGTACAACACAAATCTCTTTACTGCCTCTTTAATTATAGCCCTAACATTTTAATAATACATGCTCTAATGTATTTTTGTAATATATGTTCAGCAATTTGTCCTCAAAGTTAAACAATTTGTTTTTAAAGTTTGAATAACATTAGTGTATATCTTTCTACGGCACCACCTTGATCAGAAAAGTTTGCTGTTACTTTACTTTTACTTATTTCATACTTGAAAAGGTGATACATCTAAATGTATGCTTCATGGCAATTCATATTATAAATTTGATATTAATATGATTAAATATAACTGAAACTTCTCATCAGACTTCCAATATATCCAATACATTGGTGAGATTAATAGGTAACAAATTGGCACTTGTTTATATTGATAGTCCTTATTACTGTACATAATTCACAATTTACAGATTATATAGGATTAGCTGTTGATATGGACACAGTGATGTTTTTCTGTCACATTAAGGGTGTTCATGGTTGGCAGGTAGGTAGAGTAACATTTGTGTTGGAAGCTTCATGAGTAGGCTATAGAGTTTAAAGTGGTATCAATATCTGACAATGTTTAGCCAAACTATCAACTATGAGCCCTTTTAGTCCACTAGCAATGACAATAATCCAGTAGTTATTATCAGAAGGTTATGTGAAAAACTACATGCACAGACAATCATTTTGGCTATTAGTAAAGATGTTGGTTAATCTCTACACAGACCTAACTAAATTCTGTTTAATATGTGCAGCTTTGGATGGTCCAAGAGACTTAACTGCAAGTGAAATTCAGTCAGAAACGGCTCTGCTTACATGGAGACCACCACGATCAATCATCACAGGATTCTTGCTGATGTATGAGTCTGTGGATGGAACAGTCAAGGTACAGTGAACATCAGTGATTAATAAGCAGGAAGTGAAAAATGTAAATAACATATTTACATTCTCTCTCATGAGTTCTGTAAAATCAGTTGACATTTTGAAGGCACTTTAAGGCACACAATAATACATAATAAATATGAATTCAAATTAATTAGACTAATCATGCAGAAAAATGTGCATTTAAAGCTATAATAAAATTGTTACGTTAGTTAAACGGTAATATAGTTATTTTGAGTGCTTCGATATGGATACATTTATACATGTGTCAGTGAACAAACTGCTTGAAAAGGAACTAACTATTGTGATTTGTGACTGGTGATCCTACAGCTCCTCTTGCCATTCTGTATCAGATTATGATATGACTTATATGCACTAGCACTGTGATTACAATTTTGCTTTTATAAACTTAATATTTACAGAGTTCCTGCCAATACCCCTTTATTTACTTTTCTTTAGCCCTCCCACCAATAATTTATATTAAGCATGCTAGTCTAAGGAGGGAATATAATGCTTTTCACTGGCTTTTGGATTTACTTGATGTTCTTTAAATACTTTCCATTACTAGATTAAAGATTATAGGCCTATATGAAAGGCAAGTTGTAATTTTGCTGTACTTTTCCTAAATTTTAACCCAAAATAATATTCAATTATAAAGGCACAGGCTTCGGAACATTTTAATGAACGCAAATCTTAATGGTAAGTCAGAAATCAGGAAATGTGTCACTGTCTGACATCTGATCTTGAATTAGAATATAAAATATCTCCTAGAATAAAAAAGGAGGGGGGCTGTGACTACCCAGACTTGGAAAATAAATAAAAACTATTAAAAAGTCTTTTCAAGCATGCTGAGGATCCATAATAGCTGCAGAACTAAATACATAAATGATCACTTAGAAATGTAGATTTTGTTGCTGCATAACTTTTTATGGTGACTACACCATGAGAAAATCCCTACATTATAAGATAGTTTAGTCAGCTTGCAATCGCTAAATATTTAACCTATAGCTCAACTAGCGTACACTAGCTAAATAGAGAAAAAAAATTTTTTTTTTGTTTTATGGGGCCCGTGCTACCTATAATATTCAAAAATAATTTTATATAATTGCTGGATCATGTATAATAAATAAAAAGAAATTGCTAAATTAATGATAAAGCAACAGCCCTACCTATCTCCCCAATCACACAAAGCTGGGTTAAATCACCCTTACATCCCAAGTACTTCAGCTGTGTTTGGCATAACGGATGCTGCTACGCAACATTAAAACCACATGTAAAAAAACAGTGAAAAAGAACTACAGGTATGCAAATACTCAATGTTTCTCAAATGACTTTTGACATTAAAATATGTAGTCTACAGTAACAATCCAGTGCGTTATATTTACTAAAAAAATTAACAGTGGTGAACAGACAATCAAATACAAAACTAAGGAGACTTAAATAACAAAGTTTAAATTTCACCACAGGTCACTGTTTTAAATAGTTATTAAAGTATACATTTAATATCACCTATATAAAAAAAAAAATCTAAATTCTTTCAGTAAGCACTGTGTTTTGCATTCTAATTACTTAACCAAAAAAAATCTAATTCACTGTTACTTTTCATAAAATTATTATAATTGTCGGATATTTAGATGCTATGGTTTTAGGATAAATTGCCATATAATATTTGAAAATGCTATTACCTCAATTAAATATTTGTTTTTCTCCCACACATAGGAAGTCGTTTTGGGGCCAGATGCCACATCCTACAGATTGCTAGACCTAAATCCATCTTCTCAGTACACTATAAAACTACAGGCCATAAATGAAGATATAAGAAGCAAATTCATTCAAACCATATTTACAACAAGTAAGGAAGTAAAAATGCAACCTATGTTTTTCAATGATGTGTGCAATTAGATACTTTGTATGTATTAATATAAAATAAATAAAAACAGATACTATAAATGCATAGCACATTTGTTTGTATTCATTGGCTATATTTAAAGATCCAATGTTCCCATATAACTCATAAGAAGACAATTAAAAAAATCTAATCATTCTGACTTAACAATATGTGTGAATCCAGTGCCTTACCTGAGTTTTGCTTATTTAGTTCTATTAAATATAAAAATCCCTGTTGTGGACAGTCTGGACTAAATGTGACTAAAGGGTTCCAAATGTCAGAAAACTGAATGGAAAGACATTTGTTTTTCTTTTAAACAAAACATATGTTTGGAAGCTTTTATGCAGGGTGATAAATGCCAAAGTACTTACTGCTGAAAAAGCAACAAACACTACAAAAAGCAGAAGCTAAACAGTAAAAATAATTCCTTTTTGGGCCACTTACCTTATACTGGCTGTTTTTCAGATGAACAAGATGTGCTCCCAATTCTGGTAGCTTTCTTGTACTGAAATGTAAACCAGACACATTTTTAAGTTAATCTCCCTCACCCCCTTTCCCCAAAAGGAGCAACAAAATGTTTAAGCCATTTCCTGGTATTAAAAAAGAAAGGGGAAAAAAAGATAATGAAAATATTTTTCCTATGCCATACAAGACAACTGGAGATACTTAACACTTGGAGTTCCAGGTTTGTGCATGATGTCACAAAAATACAGAATAATTATTGGCTGCATTGTATTTTTCTCTTAACTTGAAGGAAAGTTAATTTTAATTTCGCAAATTACTATTTGTACAAAATCATTAAACTTTTGTTTATACATGATAAAACAAATATGTAAACAATATTTTATGGCACTTTTACTACAACAGATGTTTCAAGACTATTATGGCTGGAAAATTGTTTGCTTTAGTATTGAAACCTGAATTTATTATTGTTTTTTTGTTTTTTTATTTGTCTACAGTTGGATTGCTTTACCCTTATCCAAAGGATTGTTCTCAGATTCTCTTAAATGGAGAGAGTGCATCTGGAATGTACACAATGTATGCAAATGGTGATCAAACAAAACCTGTGGAAGTGTACTGTGACATGAGTGTTGATGGAGGTGGATGGATTGTAAGTGTCTTTCACTATATAAATATATAAATAAATATACCACCCACACTGTAAATGTGATTATGAGCATAGACATGTGCCTTGAAGTAGATCATTCGCTGAAATGCTTGTAAAATTACCATAGTAGCCTACAAATTGTGTGCTATAATCTGTAATATAACAAATCAAAAGCAATGTTGACTTTTTACATTAAAATGAACTAGGATTTGGAGATGAGGTGGGCAACACATCTTATTTTACATGAGCTGACATGACCACTCTCTATTTTTCAATTTGTCAATCTATTTATATTTTTAATATTTGCAAAAAAATACTGTTAGCAATACAATCCTTTTAAAATGGCCACTGCACCTTTAATTGACTAAAAATTAACAGATTGTTGTCGAAATGAAAATCTGAGTGCAAGCTTTCCAGACAAAATGTGGTTCTGTGTTAATTCCTGCTTTTTAATTGGTTTGAAGAAGGAACCTCAGATTTCTCTGAAATTCTATGTTAGCCTATAAAGGTATAATTTTACCTTTATATATTTCCACAGATAATATAATACTACTCTTTTACATTTTTTCCCTCTTGCTACAATATGTTATCCACACAAAAAAGTAACTTTTGCCTTGGGCTTTAGGTATTTTTGAGACGAACTGATGGATCAGAAGATTTCAATAGAAACTGGAGGACATACAGTACAGGTTTTGGAAATCCCACAAATGAATTTTTTATGGGTAAGTCAAGATTATACAGGAAAACATTTTAGTAATATATATGTCAGGCACACTCTGTAAATGGTGGGCAACTAACCTTTTTCTATTCTTACCTGTAACTTTCTGTGCCAAATAAACAAAGATCTCTGTGTAAGTCAATGGAAACTATTTATCCGACAAAGGTGGATTACCTCAAAAAGTATAGGAGTGCTACATACATACAGTATCCCTGAGACCAGATATACAAATATTCACAAACCTATTCCTTATTTTTGCTTTGTTATTGTCTTGAATTACTATCAAATAAATAAATTCACAAATAAATGTCCACATTAAGATAAATAATGGGTGAGTACAGGGAGTATGAATGTAGACTAGATAAGCAATTACAAGGCATATCAACACCTAGATGATAATTATTTATTTTTAGAAAAGAGTAAAGATTATGTTTAGGGAGATAACATGGTCAACCTAAGTGAGTATTTAATTAAGTAATACATTTTATATCAAAGAATAAGGTAATACATGCATTAGGGGTTAATAGATGAATAATGCATATTTATAACAAACAAACTATTTTTGCATTGTTTAAATAAATATTTTTTTTTCTTTCAAATAAAATAAAAAAATAAAAAGATGTTTGAATTTTCTTTATACCATTAACCCTTCACAAGATACATGCTTAAATAAAAAGCTAAATACAGGTTGAGTATCCCTTATCAAAAATGTTTGGGACCAGAAGTATTTTGGATAATTGGTCATTTTGGATAACAGATAATTTTCTCCAATAAGATATATTAAAGCTTCTCAGTACTCACTACTACACAGTAGTATCAGTGCAAATACTGTGTAGAGCAAATAATTCACTATTACTATAAATTGTCTGTATTGAGTAACCAAATTTTGGAAAATTCCAAAACTCAGCTACTTTGACCAATCTGGCCCCATTTGGGACCATATCGAATATATACTGAGTAGTTCCTATGGTATTTGCTATGTTTGGGTTAAAAATTAAAATTAAAAAAAATCAAGCAGAGTAGAGTGGAGGTGTGATTAGGCTAAAATGTGTGAACATGTAGCCTATTGTGCTCAGTCTGCTCACATTTAAATTGTATGTTTTATTTGTATATACAGGGTATATGAGTGGAACTTTAATTCAAATGTAATTGTAGGTTATGCATCTATTCAAAAAGTTTGTAGGATTGACTGCTGCGACTTTTTATTTTAATAGGTTTAGAAAACATACACAAGATTACTTCTCAAGGAGAATATGAACTACGTGTCGATCTTAGAGATAACGATGAAACAGCATATGCAGTTTATGACAAGTTTAGTGTTGGTGATTCAAAAAGTCGGTACAAGCTGAAGGTCGATGGATACAGTGGTACAGCAGGTAAGCATTTATCTTGTTAGGTTTTATTTTACTATTAGGCACCAGCACTAAAGTGTAAATAAATGCTTGTCTTAAAGAAATGTGTGTTTATATATGTATATAGACAGCTGTTCCTCTTGCCCTGTGATAAAGACATCTGTGATACAAATGTTACAATCATGTATTCCACATGTATAGTTATTTAAACAATTGTGGAATGTTTTCATTATAGTCTCACATTATTTTTATGGAAATATATATTTATGGAAATATACTTTCAAAGTTAATAAAAGAGATATCAACTTAAGGGCATCTGTTACCTTATCCTTGCAGGAAACATCAATAATGGTTTCTAACAGTGCCCGCATACCAAATAATATCCAAATAAGAAAGTTACAAGATGGATTACTTAAGTTTTCACTTTTGACTTTTTTTAAATGGCCAAATACATAGGGGTGAAAAGCAGTACCAGTTTCAGATGATGCACTTTCATGAACTGATAAGGCCAGGAATAACTTCACCGTCCTTTAATTCACCCAACCCTTTTTTCCTGATTAGGCAACCAAATGTCAGGATACTGAAATGTTTCCATTGGGTATGTGCTAAAACGAGAGAGCCGAGAGAAAAACAAGTTGGAGAATTTTCCCAACAGTGTCTTTTTTACTGTCATTTGATTGTCAATTCCCCACAATAAACAATATATATAATGGTCAGTAATGTGGCAATATACTGGAAACTGCCTTGCACATCAATGGGTGATACAGGAAGATTGATAACTCAACCATAGAGAGAGATATTACAGATCCACTTTCATTCCACTACATAAAAGGTTAAAGGTTACCTGTCACCTGAACATTTATTTACATAAACCAGTTTCATACAATACAAAAAACAAACAAATGTTCTTTATAACTAACCAAGCTACTGTAAGTTTAGTTGTAATTAACATGTGATGATAGGACATTTGATCACAGGGTCAGTTACTGTTTAAAACAGCCTCAAGATGTTGCAATTGTCTCAGCACCAGGGCCGGCCTTAGGGGTGTGCGACCTGTGCGAGCGCACAGGGCGCAACACCCCAGGGGGCGCCTGCCCGGCCGGTAGAAAAAAAAAAACGTTTAAAAAAAAAGCCGGAGGAGACACTGGCTGGGGGAGATCAAAAGATCCCCCCTCACCAGCCCTCTGCTCGGCATTCTCGGCTTGGTCCGGGGAGGGGGCGGAGCTAACCGGCTGAGCGGTGTAGCCCCGCCCCCACCCTGTGAAGCAGAGCAGCGTCTGCTTCACAGGGAGCCCTGGGCAGCATGAGATAGTGCTGCTCGGCTCCCCATGCCTGCATTAAGCATGGGGAGCCCGAGCAGCACTTTGTCTTGCTGCCCATGGCTCCCCGTAATGCAGACTCTGCTCTGCTTCCCGGGGTGGGGGCGGAGCTACACCGCTCAGCCAGTTAGCTCCGCCCCCTCCCTGGATCCACCTTTGCAGGCAAAGGTAAGGGAGGGGGGGGAGAGAGACAGAACAGGGGTTAGGGGGGAGAGACAGAACAGGGGTTAGGGGGGAGAGAGACAGACAGAACAGGTGTTAGGGGGGAGAGAGACAGACAGAACAGGGGTTAGGGGGGAGAGACAGAACAGGGGGAGGGGAGAGAGAGAACAAGGGGAGGGGGGAGAGAGAGAACAAGGGGAGGGGGGAGAGAGAGAACAGGGGGAGGGGGAGAGAGAGAGAACAGGGGGAGGGGGAGAGAGAGAGAACAGGGGGAGGGGGGAGAGAGAGAGAACAGGGGGAGGGGGGAGAGAAAGAACAGAGCTAGAGAGAGAGAACAGGGGGAGGGGGGAGAGACAGAACAGGGGAGGGGGGAGGGGGGAGAGACAGAACAGGGGAGGGGTGAGAGAGAGACAGACAGAAAAGGGGCAGGGGGTAGAGACAGAACTGGGGGAGAGAGAGAGAGAGAGACAGAACAGGGGACGGGACAGGGGGGGGGGGAGAGAGACAGAATAGGGGACGGGGGGAGAGGGAGAGAGAGAGAGACAGACATGGCAAGGAAGAGGAAAGGGACAAACATGGGAAGGGAGAGAGACACAAACATAGGGGGGCGCCAGAGGGGAAGCCCGCACAGGGCGCCGGAACACTTAAGGCCGGCCCTGCTCAGCACCAAAGACCGCTCCCAGAACTCAATTGTGCAAAAGGAGATAAATTATGTAACATGCCCTCTGTGCTGAGAGAACAATGACAGGAAATAGTTTCTTCAAAATCTTTTACTCAGGTGTATTAATATATGCTGAATAGATTTGATAATGAGATTGGCTATGCTGCAGGAAAAAAACTCCACTTCTCTTTCTAAACCCTCTGCACATCATGTGCAGGATTATGTGTCTCAGCATATAAATATGTGTTTATATATATTTTTCCCCATGGATAAGTGCACGTGTGTGCATATAATGTGTTTGTGCATTAACATGTGACTATCTAACCTTTTGCACTTCAGCTTCTGTCTCAACATGCTGAACTAAAGGCATCATGATAAATGTAGCCCATGACTGGTAGAGTGCAAAATAAAAGCTTTAATTGTTCTATGTATAGGATGCATAAACATTTTGTTTGTATCGAAGTAAGGCTAGGGAAAGGTTGACTGTGCTACAGGAGATGGGGGCACACAATGCTCTGCAAAAGGACCGCTGGAACATGTCTAAGGAACACTTGAACAGAGGCTTGCTACTGATCAAGATGGCCCTGAGTCAAACAGACTAATTGATTACTTGTAGGATCCAGGGTATTTGTACATCCATAGATGTCTATGTAAAACAATCAGAAAAGTTAATAGCCAGCAATAGGGAATTTAGTACCCTTGTTCCTGTAATTTGTAAAGCTGTGAGAAGTACTTAATTAACTATTTTATTGTACACATTTTATTGTCTAATTATAATAAGAGACACCTTTTGATCCTTCTGGAGATACATGGTGAAGTAACAAGGTAAATAGAGTTGTCATGGGAATGCACATTGTTTACTGGGGAAAAAAAGGCTTTAGAGTTGATTGTTATGCTTCTGTACTTGCCAACATTAACTGATCTGTATACAACTAAGCCCCGCTGTAATGTGGGACCTGGGATCCATGGACTCAAAACTCAACACTAGTGGGATCACAATGTAAGTCCCAAAATCTCGCTTAGCATCCATTTTAATGCAGTAACAAAAGGGAGTTATAACAGGAACCACATTACAATAACAGATAACATTATAACTGGGTTTACCTGTATATTAAAGATAAAATGTTGTGCTTGCATCTTTTCAATAGGATTCTTCAGCTCAATAAAAAACAAATGAGACTCCTCCCAATTATTTTGCCTTTCTTGATGTTACAGGAGATTCAATGACTTACCACAATGGCCGTTCATTTTCAACGTATGACAAGGATAATGATTCCGCTATAACCAACTGTGCATTGTCATACAAAGGGGCGTTCTGGTACAAGAACTGTCACAGGGTAAACTTGATGGGAAGATATGGTGACAATAATCACAGTCAGGTAAGATTTGCCTAAATTATAGAAAAGGATTTTTTCTGAAATGAACAATTGCGGGTCACATAGGTACCTATAGTTACAAATCCCAATGAATTTGAACACTCACCTACTGTAGCTTTGTACACTGAAAATGATCTCCATCAAAAATTTAAGAAATTCCAACTTTAATTTTATATTTAAGGCATCTCATCTGCAAGACGCTAAGTTACGTACTTCCTGTTAATTTACTATCATCAATGCAAACTTGAGTTCCAGACAAAGGAAGTGTGTCCTACTCAATGCTTCACTACCAAGAAGGGAAAGAGACAGTCCCTCATATGCTCATTTAACATGTGTAAATTGCTAAAAATGGAGGTGCAGAGCTGCATTATGTTTTTCTTTAAATGTCTTAGTAGAGATTCCAATCCCCATCAACAAAAAATAATTGGCTTTGTACTTTTTGAATAAACAAACTTGATGTCTTTTACAGGGTGTCAACTGGTTCCATTGGAAGGGGCATGAATACTCTATACAATTTGCAGAAATGAAACTGAGACCACACAGTTTTCGGAATCTTGAAGGGAGACGGAAGAGAGCCTAAAGACTGACACTTCACATACAGCAAAGTGCAAGGAAAGGTGGTAGTTCTGTCTGTGGTAACCACTAACAACACCCCTATCTGCTCACCCCCATGAATGACTCCCAAAAAGTGCTTTATGGAAATCACACAATGTCTTAAGATCTGCCTAGATACATCCGTACTGATGTCTTGTGCATATTAACAGTTACATTTCTACCAATAAGCTTTTATTCCATGTGACCCACACCAAACCAAAGACTTTCTAATGCAGCTTCCTGTGCCTATTTCATGATCCTTGTGTATGGCTGACAGGAAGAGTGGGTATAATTATAGTCTAAATAAGGAAAACATGTACAGTGATAGTTTTAGATACTGTTGCATTTTAAACTAAGCTGTTTTTTAATTTTAACTATTTTCATAAGGGTTTTTTTTATTTGGTTGGGATGGGCGGCTTTTATATAAAAATAAGTTACATATGCAAACTGTATAAAAAACAAACAAAAAAATCTGCGGGTGGGATTAGCTGGTATAATTTGCAATACAGACAATGTTAGAGGATTAACAGTAATTGTCATTTTTAACCTATGTAAATTATAAAACCCTTGCCAAAAAATGTATGTAGTTCAGCACAAATATCATCAATAAATTCTTATGCGCTTTAACACATTACAAGAACTGAAAATAATTGACAAATGCACCTCCAGTAAGAGATAGGCAACAAGCTAACAATGAGTTTGATGCAAAACATGCCAGATTTATAATCAGTGTTATTATTTATATTTACATAGGAAGAGTATGGAGGTTTGGTTCGATTTGTTTTTAGCGGATTTTGGAATCAAAATGTATCTTTTAACGTCACAACTCAGGGGAAGTATCCATCAATGTATGGTGTAGTGTGTTAAAGAGAATATATCACACAATTTCAGATGTATGGTACAAATTACAATTTTGTATTCTTTGCAGTGACAGTTTTTGGTTGTGCATACTGGACTTAAGCAATAACATCGGTTTGAAGCACTGACACCAAGTAAAAAGCATATTTTCAGACATTTTTAGCACTTATCATTACACTTTAACCCTGATAAATTAGCATGTTTGCATTAAATAGTAAAAATAAATAAACAAATAAAGTAGCATGCTATTCCATGATCTACTAAGTAAATATCATTTGGTTTCCAAAACCCAAATGTAGTGTGCTATTAATCAAGTAGGATAACAGAGCCCTATAGTTAAATTAAAGTTTGCAGGCAAATTTTGAGCTTATATTTTTTAATTTTTTGGGGTAATTTAATAAAAATGTTGAATGTATCTGACACACCAAACAAAATAAATCCAAGGAGACCAATGTTATGTCTCTGAAATTTATGACCAGTATAAAAAACTCAGTATTTAACTTTCATTGAGTTATATAATGCATTATCCATGTCTGTTGGAGAAAGAGTTTGTACCAACTAAAATGAGGGAATTATTTTGGCAGTTTTGACAAATAACAAATGTTGCCCTTTGTGTTTCCTATGTAACATACTGTTTATTCTATGGCAATAAAAAAGAAGAACTTTTGTGATACACAATGGCGTGTGGATTGCTTCCTTTAATATTTAGAGAAGAAAAAAACAATATTTGCTGGTTATTTGTTTCACAATAATAGTTATTTTCTTTAAAATGGGTAAGTTCTTCATGAGGAGTATTATTCAGATCAATTTGTCTTGTAACTTTTTGCAGTACTTAATTATTCACAAAATATTAACTTTTTTTATCACATTTCTAAAGACAGCAAATCAAGATGTTTTGTCTGATTACAGAATTTTCTATTTTCCTAGTGAGATTTAAAGTATATATTATTTGAGATCAGATGCACATTTAGACTACTTTGGATGTTAAACACTGACTGCCAGGCTGCCATGACATAGATGGTTCTCATGACCTTGTCAGTCTTGATTTGAGTGCAATGAATATGATGCTGAACACCAGAGGCATTGCTAGGTTTCCAAAAGATCTGGGGCTATAGCCCATAAGACTTTTTTAGTTTTTTATATGGAACCATACGGGCACTTACCAATATATGCTCATCGCTCTGAGCTTCATGCCCGTTTTGTAATTTAGGAGCCTTCACAGGGCCGGTCCTTCAATGGGGCAGCTACCCCAGGCGGCACCCTGGCATGGACGGCACTTTGCTGCTCTATGCAGCAGTCTTTTTTTTTTCTTGTGTCCAGGGGAGCTTGATTGAAGGAGGTCTCAGCCAATCAGGTGAGACTTCTCAACTCTCCTGATCGGCTGAGAGTTCCGAAGCCTCCCATGATTGGCTGAGACCTCTATCACACTGTGCTCAAAGCAAAGAGATGCCTGCAGCAGGTAAGTTAAAAACTGACAGTGTGTGAATGAGTGTGTGTATGTCAGTGTGAGTATGTGCATGTCAGTGTGAGTGTGTGCATGTCAGTGTGAGTGAGAGTGTATCTTTGTAACTGTCTGTGTGTGTGTGTTGTGTGTGTATGTAACTGGCTGTGTATGTGTTGTGTGTGTATGTATGTTACTGGCTGTGTATGTGTTGTGTATGTATGTAACTGGCTGTGTATGTGTTGTGTGTGTATGCATGTAACTGGCTGTGTGTGTGTTGTTGTGAATATGTATGTAACTGGCTGTGCATGTGACATGTGGGACACATTAAGGAATTATTTTTTTATTTAAAAAAAAAAACTTGCTGACTGGTGTGTGTGTGTAACTGGCTGTGTATGTGACTGACTGGATGTCTGTGAGGTGTGTGCATGTGAATGTCTCTGTGTATGTATGCTTTTCTGATGTGCCATAGTCTGGCTCCTACATTTTTTTGCTGGCTCCTAAAACTAAATAAAATTTGTCAAGCCCTGATATAAACATAAATCCTTCCTATGCTGTTTGGCAGTCCTGTAATAAAACATGTCACACATACACATAACACACATGTGTGATGTTATTTATTATAGGACTACAAAACAGGATAGGAATGATTTATGATTTTATATATATATATATATATATATATATATATATATATATATATATATATAGCATAAATCATTATGCATATATAGCATAAATCAATTATTTACATCCACCTTTGTGTATTTAAGCTATATATTGTTGGTTTGAGATTCCTTATTACAGGACTGCCAAACAGCATAGGAAGGATTTATGTTATATATATATACACACACACATATGTAACATAAATCATTCCTATGCTGTTTGGCAGGCCTGTAATAAGGAATCTCAAACTAACAAAATATAGCTTAAATACACAAAGGTGGATGTACATAAGTGACCCCCAACCCTCCCCTCTCTCCACCATATCAAGAGCTTACCTGAGTGGGAATAGACCTGCTCTGTATCTCCCACAAGGTGACAGCCACAGTAAGGATATCTTCAGAGCTGCTTCACTGTCCCACGTGGAGCTTCCTTCACATCCCTGTGATGATGCTGTGTAAAAGCCCTGCACTGATAGGATGCTCAGTGATGTGTCAGCCAATCAGTGCAGGGCTTTCACACACAGTAATGATGCTGTGTAAAAGCCCTGCACTGATTGGCTGACACATCACTCAGCCTCCTATCAGTGTAGGGCTTTCACACACTGTCTGTGTGATGTCAGGGGGTGGAGCTATAACGGAGCTGCAGAGACTCGGGGCTTTGCTCATTACATTCGGGGCTTCAGCCCCCTTAGCCCACCCCTAGCGATGCCTCTGCTGAACACACTGATTGGCTGTGTGGTGTGATTGACACACGCACACACCATGACAGAGAGCGATGACTGACTGTCCATCTCTATGAAACAGAAGCCTCATAGTCTTTGCTTTTAATCTTTTAAATGGTACACAATCAATGCACCATTTAAATTAAACTTTTAATGAAATATTTTTTTTCTCATTAAAATAAATAAATAGGGTTTACTCATTCTTTAAACTGTTTGCAACATTGGATGTGCCAGGTGCGTCCAGGCTGAAACCCCGGGCTGACTGCTTGTCAAAATTCCAAGGTTAAAAACCAAAAACATGCACCCCCAAACAACCCAAAAAACCTATGCATGGGTGGTATCCTTGTACTAAGGAGATGTTGCTGAACATATATTGAGGTGTTGTTTGGCTGTACCCCTTTACATTTTCAATACGTTTATACTTGAATAAAAAAAAGTCCTGTGTTTCTCCACCCATAAAAATTTGCTTACTTGAGTGTTCTCCCTAACAGCTGGGATGATAGCTCCTCTACCACAGAGGGGATCAAGAAGCTAGTGAAGCCTAGGCAGGTTGTGGTGGTAGGGGACTCTATTATTGAAAATAGCTAGGGTAATCTGTGGCTACGATTGCAGCAACCGAATGGTTGGAATGTTACAGACAGAGTGGACAGATTATTGGGAATGGATGGAGAGGAGCCAGCTGTCTTGGAAAAGATAGGCATACTGGCTGTGGCAAACGAATGGGCATACTGGCTGTGGCAAACTAATGGGCATACTGGCTGTGACATATTGATGGGCATGCTGGCTGTGACATATTAATGGGTAAATTGTCTGTGGCATATTAATGGGCTAATGAACAGTGGTAACAAAAAAGGGGGGTGGGTGCTACAATGCCCGAGAACAAACAGTACTGCAATAGTCTGTCCTGTAGGATAATACCTACTCGGGAGAGCAACTATATTTTTTGCCTGCTTACACCATTGCAGAGGAACCACTCCATTAGCATATCAGACTGATCCCACCCATAAGGGCAGTCCAGACCCGAAATGCATGGCTAGTACCCTCTACACGAGGAACACAGCAAACCACAGACGTACGTTTCGGCCTACAATGGCCTTGTCAGTGTGGTATGGCTGATGATCCTCTAGGTGCAAGCAGGCCAGGGACCCACTGCCGTAGGCATACCCTGATACTTAAGGCGACAAAAAAGGGGGGTGGGTGCTACAATGCCCGAGAACAAACAGTACTGCAATAGTTTGTCCTGTAGGATAATACCTACTCGGGAGAGCAACTCCATTTTTTGCCTGCTTACGCCATTGCAGAGGAACCACTCCATTAGCATATCAGACTGATCCCACCCATAAGGGCAGTCCAGACCCGAAATGCATGGCTAGTACCCTCTACACGAGGAACACAGCAAACCACATAGGCCTACAATGAACAGTGGTATATGGGCATACTGGCTGTGACAAATTACTGGGCAAATGAACAGTGGCATATTAATGGACAATTGAACAGTGGCATATTAATGGACAATTGAACAGTGGCATATTAATGGGCATGCTGGCTATGGCATATTAATGGGCATACTGGCTGTGGCATATTAGTGGGCAAATTGGCTGTGGCGTATTAATGGGCATATTGACTGTGGCATAATAGTGGGCAAATGAACAGTGGCATATTAATGGGCTAATTGATTGTGCCATATTAATGGGAAAACTAACAAAAGCATGTTAATTGCCAAACTACCAGTGGCATATTAATGGACAAACAGTGCCGCATTGTAATGGACAAACTGTGGCATATTTTAATGAGAAAACTGGCTATTGCATATTTTAATAGCAAACTGATTGTGGCATGTTAATTAGTAAATGACAATGGTTCATTTTAATTGGCAAAGTGATTCTGTTGCATCTTCTGTGGGGCAAAATGACACTGTGACATCTTCTGCA
This sequence comes from Pelodytes ibericus, assembly GCA_036172795.1. Classification (NCBI taxonomy): domain Eukaryota; kingdom Metazoa; phylum Chordata; class Amphibia; order Anura; family Pelodytidae; genus Pelodytes; species Pelodytes ibericus. Next base: position 66,004,184 of record CM069864.1, on the reverse strand, counting down.
GGGCCAGTTCTGTGAGGGAAAGTGACACTGTGGTATGTTCTGTGGGGCAAATTGACACTGGCATGTCAAATCATGTGGGTGCAAAATCAGTGCAAGTCAAGTGCTGTGGTGCAATATAAGTGCATGGCAAATGCTGTGGATACTGTATGGTGTTGGGTTAAGTCCTTTAGGTGCAGTGTGGGTACAGAAAAAGGGATTCAAAACAAGAAATGTTTTTTTTTCATTGCCTACCTACCTTTAAGTAGGTAGTACCTTAAATTATTACTCCTAAATCCCTTTCCTCAGATGTTCAGGTTAGGACTGTATCAAATATAATATATTCTGCTTTTGGGTTTTTACACCCAAGTTGCATAATCTTGCACTTGCCACATTAAATATTGTCCACAACAAATATTCATTAAGGCAATCTGCTAGGCCTTTGTCCTCTTCTACATAGCATCCTTCTTTTGTTTTTAATCTAACTAATCCTTGTTTTACTTTCATTTTCTTTTTTTTTTTTCATTTGTGTATCTAAAGAATGTTTTATCCCCCTTTTTCACTGACTTGGCTATTTTCTCTTCTGCGTGTGCTTTGGAAGCTCTTATATTTTGCTTTGCCGCTTTCTGCCTACCCTTATAGATCTTTCTATCTTCCTCACTCTGTGTTTTTTTTTTATAAATACTAAATGCTAGCTTTCTGTTTTTTACTATTATGGCCACGTCTGCAGAGTACCGCAGTGGTTTCTTCAAATTTTTTCTTACTGACAAGCCTAATGCAATTTTCTGTTGCCTTGAGTAGTGGAACTTTTAGATAATCCCATTTCTCCTGAACTCCATTTAAATTGCTCCAGTCTGGAAATGACTCTTTTACACATAATCTAATTTTAGAAAAGTTGGTTTTTCTAAAATCTAAAACTTTTTTTTTGTGTGGTGTGACTGTGTCACTTTTCTTATATTAAACCACACTGACTGGTGATCACTAGATCTTAAACTTTCACCTACAGTATTATCTGATAAATCTCCATTTGTGAACACCAAATCTAATATGGCCTGCTTTTGAGTTGGCTCCTAAACTACTTGCTTTAGAGATAATCCCAGTAGGGAGTTTAAGATATACATACTCCTGGCGCAAGTAACTATTTTGGATTTCCAGTTCACATCAGGTATGGGGGATTTTAATTACCCAGCATATGTGCACATATCTACAGCACAGATAAAATAACGTTACCAGGCTCAGATTTGCACTGCAAAAGCAATGGCTGCTTTATATGCAAATCATCCAATGTGGTATACATAATAATGTATAACAAAGCAGCAGAGCAAAAATTGGAGTACACACCAGATAACAATGATTCCATAGGTCTAGTTTAAAAATATCACTTCATTGTAACATTAGTAAAAACATATTACCAACGTTGAGGAGGCATCGGTCTCACGCGTTTCACCATAAAACAAGTTTTACTCATAGGTCATTATTATCTGGTGTGCACTCAAATTTTTGCTCTGCTGCTTTGTTATACATGTTTATACAGATGGAAACTCTGTGAGTTTGCACCCAGCAATTCATGTACCATAAGCATTGAATACTTTCCCGGTTTGGAGGTGTGGAAGCCTGTTGATATTAAGTATACCTAATAATTTCTGTGATATGCCCAAAAGCAATGTATGTGGGATAAAGTGCTACCTTTTTAACTAATGTTTGTATACAATGAGTTAACGTACAAACTTATATTCTATATCTTAATTCTAGATTTGCCTCTTTCTACATTTGTTCATGCAATATATTTACTGAAAGAAGAATAGCTACACCTCTTTATATTTGACTCATTCATGAAATGTCAACACAAAAATGATTATTTTTAATACTACAACCATACATTTCCAGCTAATTTCCTGGATGTAGCATATTTCAATGTTTTCTATGAATAATACATGAGTATACGTATTTTCTGTAGGGAATTAAATTATAGCTAGAACCTTAATTTATCAAATATTTATTTGACTTCCATAATGCAAGATGAACAACAAAACCCAGACTACCCAACACTTCTCAGATATCCTATTACGTTTAGATTACCTTTGACCATAATAAGGAATATTTAATTTTTGTTTACTAAGTTATATACAATTACTTACTTCAGCCATAATACTAAAACAGTCTAAACCTCTAATGTCATATTATTTTCAAATTCCTAAACAAAACCAACTCCTGCATTATCTTTCATATGCAGCCCTCATTCCAATATCATGACATCAAGTACGCTTAAAATAGCAAACTATAACATTATTTTCTCTCATGTCTTATTTACTTTAGTCAGATTTATTTCATATCTTCAATTCTCTCTTCGATCTTCTAATTTCCTTCTTCATTTCACTCCCCCCACTTCTTCTCACCATTTATTTCTTCGTCTTCATCATGTTTAATACTGTATTTGCTCGAAAAAAAGTTGAACTGTATTATAAGACCCCCAAACTTTGGATATTCATTTAGGTAAAACAATGAAAATCCTAAATTCATGACTACCCTATAGGAAAAAAAGTTTTACTTTTTATAGATATTCACATGTAAATTGATTTTTCCTATTTAAAAAAAATTATGAGCGAAAAATGCATTTCTTGTTTATATTTCCTTTTATTTGCCCATCTGCCCTCCCAGACTTAGCCAATAGATCATCCCACAGCCATCTGCCCCCCAGACATAGCCAATGCTGCCCCTACCCCCAGACTTAACCAATGCTGCTTCCCCCTCCCTACCACAGCTAGGGTCATCTTCATCTTTGATTGAACCCTGGGATAGCATTTATTTGGGCCCCCTGGACCCCGCCACTCTTCCCCGACATGCAATCACACCCTCCACCCTAATACCCCCCCCCCCTACCAAAAAATGAACACACACAATTGCACTGAGTACTGAGACAGTTTATATTGATATAACATATGGCTCAGGTTTTTATATATATATATATATACAGGGAGTGCAGAATTATTAGGCAAGTTGTATTTTTGAGGATTAATTTTATTATTGAACAACAACCATGTTCTCAATGAACCCAAAAAACTCATTAATATCAAAGCTGAATATTTTTGGAAGTAGTTTTTAGTTTGTTTTTAGTTTTAGCTATTTTAGGGGGATATCTGTGTGTGCAGGTGACTATTACTGTGCATAATTATTAGGCAACTTAACAAAAAACAAATATATACCCATTTTAATTATTTATTTTTACCAGTGAAACCAATATAACATCTCAACATTCACAAATATACATTTCTGACATTCAAAAACAAAACAAAAACAAATCAGTGACCAATATAGCCACCTTTCTTTGCAAGGACACTCAAAAGCCTGCCATCCATGGATTCTGTCAGTGTTTTGATCTGTTCACCATCAACATTGCGTGCAGCAGCAACCACAGCCTCCCAGACACTGTTCAGAGAGGTGTACTGTTTTCCCTCCTTGTAAATCTCACATTTGATGATGGACCACAGGTTCTCAATGGGGTTCAGATCAGGTGAACAAGGAGGCCATGTCATTAGATTTTCTTCTTTTATACCCTTTCTTGCCAGCCACGCTGTGGAGTACTTGGACGCGTGTGATGGAGCATTGTCCTGCATGAAAATCATGTTTTTCTTGAAGGATGCAGACTTCTTCCTGTACCACTGCTTGAAGAAGGTGTCTTCCAGGAACTGGCAGTAGGACTGGGAGTTGAGCTTGACTCCATCCTCAACCCGAAAAGGCCCAACAAGCTCATCTTTGATGATACCAGCCCAAACCAGTACTCCACCTCCACCTTGCTGGCGTCTGAGTCGGACTGGAGCTCTCTGCCCTTTACCAATCCAGCCACGGGCCCATCCATCTGGCCCATCAAGACTCACTCTCATTTCATCAGTCCAAAAAAACCTTAAAAAATTCAGTCTTGAGATATTTCTTGGCCCAGTCTTGACGTTTCAGCTTGTGTGTCTTGTTCAGTGGTGGTCGTCTTTCAGCCTTTCTTACCTTGGCCATGTCTCTGAGTATTGCACACCTTGTGCTTTTGGGCACTCCAGTGATGTTGCAGCTCTGAAATATGGCCAAACTGGTTGCAAGTGGCATTGTGGCAGCTGCATGCTTGACTTTTCTCAGTTCATGGGCAGTTATTTTGCGCCTTGGTTTTTCCACACGCTTCTTGCGACCCTGTTGACTATTTTGAATGAAACGCTTGATTGTTCGATGATCACGCTTCAGAAGCTTTGCAATTTTAAGAGTGCTGCATCCCTCTCATGCAAGATATCTCACTATTTTTGACTTTTCTGAGCCTGTCAAGTCCTTCTTTTGACCCATTTTCCAAAGGAAAGGAAGTTGCCTAATAATTATGCACACCTGATATAGGGTGTTGATGTCATTAGACCACACCCCTTCTCATTACAGAGATGCACATCACCTAATATGCTTAATTGGTAGTAGGCTTTCGAGCCTATACAGCTTGGAGTAAGACAACATGCATAAAGAGGATGATGTGGTCAAAATACTCATTTGCCTAATAATTCTGCACTCCCTGTATATATTGTGGCAAGGTCAGAGAGGCTTTCTATGTTAGTAATAGATTGGAGCGCTCTCTATTCCCAGCATGATGGGGTTAATTGGTGGGAGTCACTCCTTGACTATTATCACCAAGGTGAATGTAATTTAACTAGGGTTTTAACCCCTTGACGACAAAGGACGTGTCAGGCACGTCCTGGGAGAAACTCCCTTAACGACAAAGGACGTGCCTGGCACGTCCTGCAGTGAATGAAGCGGTTTTCGCGATCAACGATCGCGAAAACCGCTTTAACAGTGCTGGTCTATTGCCTCGACATCGAGGCAATAGCCAGCACCGAAATTTCTATTCTCGCCCCACGGAGCGATCGTGGCGAGCCATATTGACGGAGCATGCTGCTCCGTCAATATGGCTAAGCCCTCTGCCGGTCTGAGCTTCGGAAGTGAAAGTAACTTCACTTCGTTGCTCTGAATATGCTACTTGACTGCCCCTAGTGGTAGTTTAGTAGCATTGCAATGGAAAATATTTAAAATACAAATTTAATTAATTAAAAACTGGTTATTTAGCTATATTAGCCTATAGGGTTAAAATTAAATATTTTTTAGCATAAGGGATAGGGTTAAAATTAAATTAAAGTTAAAAAATATTAATGGATATAATAAGGATTAGAGTTGGGGTTAAATTTAGTGTTAGGGTTAAATTTTGGGTTCGGGTCAAAAGATCAATATAGGAAAAAACAAAAAAACACTATTTTTGGTTTTTGCCCCATAACTCGCAAAAAAATACCGAAAAATGTGGAAACATGCATATTTTTTAACTCGGGAGAACACTTAGAAACTATTTAGACGGGGTCTTTTTTAATGTATTTATTTGTGTAAATTATATTTTAGGTCAAAGTTAGAAAAAGTGGTTTTTTTTAAATTTTTCATCATATTTTATAATTTTTTTGTAGTAAATTATAAGATATGATGAACATAATGGTATCTAATGAAAGCCCTTCTTATGACGATAAAAACAACATATAATTTGTGTGGGTACTGTATGTGAGAAAGAAAAAAATTACAGCTAAACACAAACACCCTAGAAATGTCTAAACAGCCATTGTCACCAAGGGAAAGTCAAGGTGAAAATGTCTTGTCACTAAGGGGTTAAAAGGTTAGCCTCTGAAGTCATGCCAGAGTCCAGCAGCTGGGAGAGAGAAGGCAGTTAAGCCTGAGATTCTGAGGAAAGAGGTATTGTGTGAAACCCGTTTAACCCCTTAGTGACCGAGTGCTATGTTGCATTTGATGTGCCTTGAAGACCAGAATTCCATTATTTTTGTCATACGTTTACTGAACTGTGAATTTCTTTCTTTGTGTTCAGTCCACCCACACAAATTATATATCATTTTTTAAAGGACAGATAGGGCTTTAATTTGATACTATTATTTTCATCATATGATATCATTTACTATTAAAAAAATATAAAATATGATGAAAATATGCCATAAAATCACTTTTTCTAACTTTGACCTAATTTTTTTTTTTACACAATTACAAATGGTTAAAAAGACCCCGTCTATATATTTATAATATTTGTCCTGAGTTTAGTAATACCAATGTTTCCTTGTTTGTCTATGTTTTATTTCAAGTAATAGGGCAACAAACAATATTAGTGTTTTTTTTTTGTTTTCTAATCATTTTCTTCTACAGTGACTTTTTAACCCCAACCCTAAATTTACCCCAACTCTAAATTTACCCTAACCCCTAAAACTACCCCCACCCCTTAATCTAACCCTTGTAATCATCCGAACCCCCCTGTAACCCTAATTCTGACCCTATTTATGACCCTAACCCTAGATCTAGGTACAGTAGATCTAGGGTTAACTTTTTCCATTTATTTATTTATTTTATTTATTTATTTAATTAATTTTCTATTTTTAACTGCAATATACTTAACTGCCTGTAGGGGCAGTCAAGTAGCGGTTTCAGAGCGACGGAAGAGATTTTTTTTTTTCTCTTCCGTCGCTCTCCTCTGGGCACGCTGTATCGGAGGAGCATGCTCCTCCGATACAGCACACACCCGCGATCACCGGGTGATCGCGGTGCCCAGGGGGGCACAAAAGGTGTTGAATGATGCCTCCATCGAGGCATCATTGCAACACTCTCACACATAGGCAGTGATCAGCTTCACTGCCTATGTGTGTTAGCACGCATACGATCACATTCGCGGTTATCGTATGCGCGCGGGGGGGTCGAGGGGGGGCTGAAGGCACTCTCAGAGGCTGCTTCGGATCCGAAGCAGCCTCTGAGAGTAGCTACAGACATGTAGTGTTGCGCTAATGAGCGCAACACTACATGAAAACGGAGGACGTATATATACGTCCTCATGGTCCTTAAGGACCATGCTTTTCAGGACGTATATATACGTCCGAATGCGTTAAGGGGTTAAAGTACTGTGTTTACTTTTGTTTAAAAGTGGGAACTGGATTAGCTGGCCAGTTGGATAGTTAGAAATACTGTTGTTTAGTAAGTCTCCAAGTTGGAGTAGGATTTATTTTCTTTTTGTTTCATTTTGTGGGAGAGCACAACGTTGTATATCCTGTGGAAAAGTGACAATAAACTGCAGTAATATTTTATCCCGACTGTTGCATTTGACGTTTATGGTAAAGAGCCTGGCCATCCTGCCACAATATATATATATATATATATATATATATATATATATATATATATATATATATATATATATATATATATTATAAATACAACACTTTTGTTTTTGCCCCCATTTTTCATGAGCTGAACTCAAAGATCTAAGAATTTTTCTATGCACTCAAAAGGCCTATTTCTCTCAAATATTTTCACAAATCTGTCTAAATCTCCTTTGCCGAGATAATCCATCCACCTCACAGGTGTGGCATATCAAGATGCTGATTAGACAGCATGATTATTGCAAAGGTGTGCCTTAGGCTGGCCACAATAAAAAGCCACTCTAAAATGTGCAGTTTTATCACACAGCACAATTCCACTGATGTTGCAAGTTTTGAGGGAGGGTGCAATTGGCATGCTGACTGCACCAGAGCTGTTGACCGTGAATTAAATGTTCATTTCTCTACCATGCGCCGTCTTCAAAGGTGTTTCAGAGAATTTGGCAGCACTGGCCTCACAACCACAGACCACGTGTAACCACACCAGCCCAGGACTTCCACATCCAGCATCTTCACCTCCAAGATCATGTGAGACCAACCACCCAGAAAGCTGCTGCAACAGTCGGTTTGCATAATCAAAGAATTTCTGCACAAACTGTCAGAAATCGTCTCAGGGAAGCTCACCTGCAGGTCCTCATCAGGGTCTCGACCTGACTGCAGTCACCTTCTTAACCAACTTGAGTGGGCAAATGCGCACATTCGATGGTGTCTGCCACTTTGGAGAGGTGCTCTCTTCATGGATGAATTCTGTTTTTCACTGTACAGGGCATATGGCAGACAGCATGTATGGCAGTGTGTGGGTGAGCAGTTTGCTGATGTCAACATTGTGGATCACGTGTTCCATGGTGGCAGTGGGGTTATAGTATGGGCAGGCATATGTTATGGACAACGAGAACAGGTGCATTTTGTTTATGGCATTTTGAATGCACAGAGATTCTGTGACGAGATTCTGAGGCCCATTGTTGTGCCATTTATCCACGACCATCACCTCATGTTGCAGCATGATAATGCACGGCCCCATAAAGGCAGTTGTAAGTGGGAAACAGGATGCTCCCACAGTAACTCCCGATGCTGAATAGTCAAAAATGGCCACGGCCTCAACGGGGGCTTATGTTCCCACAGGTAGAAACCACGTGATGTTGCCTTGGCTAAGACATTATTTCGCAGGAAGTAGCGCTGTTAAAAAGTGGGTTTGAACATGGGTTTTTCGTTCCCCCCATAGACAGGGCAGGAGGGTGTTTTCACTGCAAATTGATTTTAGTTAATTTATTTTCCGAAGTAGTTAGGGACAAGCTGGGCAACAAAGTTTTGCTAGGTCACATGGCAGGTCCGTTTGATACCCTCCTAACCCCGGAACTAAGGATATCACCACTAGGGGTAGTGCCCAAAAAGGAGGTAGGGAAGTATCAGCCAATAAAGTGAAAAAAAACAAACCGCCACCGGAGTTTCCTTCGACTGGAGATACAGAAGCAAGGAAGTAAGTACTGGGGAAGTGGGCTACTACCGTTCACACAGTTGGCCATACCCCTCTTTGGTTACCAACCCCCGTGCCTAGACGCCCTGAACGTTCGACGCGGCCTGGCTCTTGGCTTATTTATTGGACCTCAGGCCCTGCCGACTTCGAACCAGTTATCATCCCCACCCTTCACGCCCTCCATTCCTCTACCTCCCCCTCAAACCTACCCGCTTTCCGATCATCTATCACCCCCCTACCCCATCCCATCAGTCCTAGGCCCCATCCATTTTTTGTTTTTCCAAACAAACCCACACCTGTCCAAATGCAGGCTCATGGGTCTGCCTCGGCTTCCCTACCCGCGGAACTAGTTATAGTTAACTTAAACTTTAAAGGGCTCAATATCCCCGAGAAATGCTCCCATTTATTTAAAGACCTTAAACACCACCGAGCGTCGGTAGCATTTCTCCAGGAAACACACGAGCAGACGCTCATCCCACTCTCACAAACCCAGATTTTCCACTAGGCTATTTCAGCACCAATACTATAGCAAAGTTGAAAGGGACAGCTATTTTGTTCTCTAAACATGTTACATTTATGGAAACCAACCAAAAATCAGACCCGGAAGGTCGGTTCAAGTTCGTAAAGGGCACAATAGCAGAGCAGAGATACACTTTCGCTAATATTTATTTGCCCAACCAAGGACAACATACGTCGTTAGCTAAAATATTGAAGGAACTGCGCCTCTTTTGCGAAGGGATTCTAATCATGGGTGGTGACCTCAATGTAGCTTTGGAATCCAGTATGGACACCTCTAATGGCCAATCCCACATTCCACAACACATTCCACGCAAAATCAAACAGTTACTTACAGACATGCAATTGGTGGATTGCTGGAGAGCGCTTTACCCATTAGTCAAAGACTTCCGTTTCTATTCAGCTCCCCACGCCCGTTATTCCCAAATAGACTACATTTTCGTACCTCATTATCACCTTCCCCTCCTACGCTCAGCAAGCTATGGACACATTACTTGGACTGACCATGCCCCACTAACCGTCTCACTTCAAGCCTCCCTAACACGTCCCAGGGAGAGGACCTGGCGCCTCATCGAAGCTATTTTGTCGGACCCTTAAACAGTGTCAGACATAAACAAACACCTCTCACAATATTTCATAGATAATGATACACCAGATCTCTCCCCCCGCACAATCCGGGAGGCGCACAAATGCGTGATCCGTGGTCATTTGATCAAACTCTGTTCTGAATGGAAAAAAGCTAGGCGGCCAGACTTAAATGACTATATCTAGAGATAGCCAGACTGGAGGGGTCCCACAAACAATCCCTCTCTGACACAGACTTCCAACAATTTACAGCAGCCAGGAAAGACTTAGCATCCATTCTGAATTCGCAAGCACACAGGGCCTTCACCAAATACCGATCTGTGTTCTACGAACACGGAAATAAACCAGGGAAGTTAAACGAAACGAGCTAAACGAAATCAGAACTATATAGCTAAAATACCTGACGCTTCAGGGACCCAAAGACGACTCCCTGCCGACATCGCCAAAGCATTTGTTACCTACTTCACACAGCTCTACAACATCACTTCCGCTAACACACCAGAGCACTCTGCCCGACTTAAGGAAAAAATTAATGACTATTTGACAAAACATGTCAAGCGAAAATTACCGAAATCTGAAGCGGATCTGTTAGATCGCCCAATTTCCCTTACCGAACTCACATACGCAATCAAGATGTCTAAAACAGGTAAATGCCCAGGTCCTGATGGCCTGCCATTATCTTATTACAAAAGTTTTCTACGACTCATTAGGCCCCCACTTCGTCCATTCATTTAACACCACACTCCACACTACAAGGTATGGAGCTCCACCTGCACACCCTTTCCGCTACAATCACCCTCATACCCAAAGAAGGCAGGGACCCTGAGCTCTGTAGCAATTTTAGACCTATCTCACTAATCAATGCAGACGTGAAATTGTTTTCCAGAGTCCTGGATCTGCGTTTGGGTAGGCTCTTACCGGCACTGATCTCACCAGACCAGTCTGGCTTCATCCCTGGGTGGGAATCTAGGGACTGTACGATCAGAGCTATCAATCTTGTACAATTTGCAAATGAATCTGGCAAACGCACTCTTTCTTTCAACTGACACCGAAAAGGCCTTTGATAGACTAGACTGGTCCTTTATGTTCAATAACCTGCGACATATGGGGTTTGGCCCCGGAGTCATGAATTGGGTTGCGTCCCTATATTCCCACCCCTCGGCCAGGATTAGAATAAATGGTACTCTCTCCGAACCATTCCCAATCAACAACGGAACCCGACAGGGTTGTCCACTGTCCCCAATGCTGTTTATCCTGGAACTAGAACCCTTTATGGAGGCAGTCCAAAACAACCCTGACATCTTGGGCCTCCAACTGGGCAAAACAACCCACAAGGGAGTGGGTTACGCAGATTACCTTTTATTCATCCTCACAAACCCACACGTCTCCATCCCGATACTGCTCCAGGAATTCCGATCATATGGCACTGTTGCCAATCTAAAAATCAATTTTTCAAAATTGGAAATATTAAATTTTAACCTGCCCCAACGAGAGGTAGCGACATTATCATCCTCCCTCCCTTTTCGCTGGTGCTGCACGCGCATTAAATACCTAGGGATCTGGTTGACCAGAGACATCGCGGACTTATACACTCACAATTTCCCACCCATACTAGGGGCAATACAAAAAGATCTCCATAAATGGTCCCCCCTTCATGTCTCTTGTAATGGCCGAATAAATGCACTTAAGATGAACGTCCTCCCTAGGATATTATACCTATTGCAAACTATACCAATCAAAATACCGCCAGCCTTCTTTGCCTCCATACGCCACGCTTTTATTAACTTTACCTGGGCAGGCAAACAGCCCCCGATTAAATTAGACCTCCTTACCCAACGCAAAGATAAAGGGGGACTGGGGTAGCCAAACATGCACACATACTACCATGCCTGTCACCTGCAACGTCTTCTGGACTGCTCTTTTCGACAATCTGGCAAGCCTTGGGTGGAGGTGGAGGGGAAACTTTTAGGGTTCCCACCCAACATCCTCCCCTGGATCATGCCCCTACATGCAAGAAGACTCGCCAGTACCCACCCGCTGATATCCGCTTCCATGGCGGTCCTCCACTCACTCCATAGGACCCACGGATTAATGACACATACATCCCCACTCACCCCACTCTGACACAACCCTGATTTTACTCCAAGTAAGCAAGCAGCCCACATCTTAGGCACGACCCTGGCAGAACCCGGCAGACTAGCTGACTTCACGACGGGAAGAGACGTGAAAGCTTTAAAGGACATCATCTCAGATTGGCCACTGACACTGATGGACCATTTCCACTATTGGCAACTCGTTAGTTTTATTAAGCACCTCCTAATGACACACCACCTTCACAGGCCTTTGACAGACTTCGAAATGATGTTCCTAGGAGACTCCATTCCCCGGCACAGCATTTCCATCTTGTACAACTTACTGCACAATACAACCATGCCCACTCTCCCAAACTTTGTCGGGAAATGGGAAGCCTCACTCCAGATCTCTCTCAGTAAGCCCCAATGGGAGAAAATTTTCAGCCTCACCCACCAATCATCTTTTGACAACAGATTACAAGAAATGTCATATAAACTGTTGTCAGGATGGTATAGAACACCCTCTCTGCTCCATTGGATTTTCCCTGATAAACCTGATGTTTGCTGGTGATGCGGTGCGGCCCCTGGGTCAACACTCCACATTTGGTGGGATTGTCCAGCGATCACCCCTTTTTGGTGGAAAAACAATCTTGTCTCCCCCAATTCACAGACGACCCCCCTAACTTCACACCAGCTGCATATCTTCTCCACCACACAAGTCAGCCCATCTCCAACTACAAGAAATCTGTTTTGAAACATTTGTTAAATGCTGCGAAATCACTTATTCCTCTACATTGGGGCACGTCAACACCACCGACCCTCCAAGAATGGGTTCAGTCAGTGGAAAGAATACTCAAAATGGAGGAACTGACCTCCTTTACTGATGATAAATCAGAAAAATACAGGAATATGTGGTTTTATTGGCTCCAATTCTTGGAAGACCAAAAGACTCTCTTGTCGCCCCGACCCAGCTAAGTACAAAGTGCATTCACTTGACAGGTGTGGGTTTGCTTCACACCCTGATCCTACTCATTCCCCCCCTCCCTTCCATTTTTCCCTCCCCACCCTACAATTCCACAATAGGTTGACCAAAACCTCATAAGGGGATGTGACCATCAAAGGGCTTTCCTAGCAATGCACAATTTTATCTATGTATATTTGTAGTTTATTGATTTACAGTTTACCATACAGGACAATCCAAAATATTAGGTGAAATGTTTTTTGGTTTGTTATGATCATCCGAGGTCCTACAAGCTATTATAAGGTAATGCATTTTCTTGATGCGATGACTATCTGCTGCGCCAGGCGAAGTTTTGTCTCCCTGTTGATCCCCTCCCCTTTCCCTCTTCCCTTTCTTATTCCTATGTGAATCCCCCCCCCCATAAAAATTCAATAAACATTGATTTAAAAAAAAGTAATATTTTGCCACTCAAGTAAGTCAGTATTTTTCCCTCAATATGCCATTCTTTTGCCATTTAATATGCCAGTATTTTGCCATTCAATATGCCATTCTTTTGTCATTTAACATGCCAGTATTTTTCCCCTCAATATGCCATTATTTTGCCATTTAATATTAAAGGATTTTACCCCTCAATGTGCCATTATTTTCCCATTTAACATGCCAGTATTTTTCCCATCAATATGCCATTTAATATGCCAGTATTTTGCCACTCAATATGCCAATTAATATGCCAAAATTCCAGCGACTGTCTGGCCGGATCAGAGTCTCGGGTGGCGGCAAGTAACCCGGCATGAATGCCTATGCTTTAGTAGCTTACAAGCTTGTGAATTGTTGTCCGTGCTGCAATATATGCCAAGTTGGCAATATGCACTAATTTGCAGAGGCGAACTGCCCTGAATGTGTCAGATTTTGCTACCTATCCCATGCAAAGCCAATTTCAGCAGTAAGCTGAACAGACCAGTTTCCCCACGTGGAACCCGATTCTCGAACTTTGTTTTTTGTTCTCTTGTGTTTTGTCCGGTCTGGACGGATAACTCCCTCGGGAGGAGGCAAGCAACTTGGCATAAGTATCTATAGACAATGTTTTTGTATTTTGGATATGTGAGTAATGATGTTGAGGTGCAACATTTGTAATACCTGTAAGAGGCACTTATAGGTAAAGGGGAACCGATTTGACCCTTCCAGCTCTCTGTTACAAATTCACGGACTGACGATAATATAACAAGCTGTCAATCAAAGTTTTTGCTGCAGGCTGGTAAAAGTGTCACGGTCAGATTACAACTCTAATTCTTCCCTAGACTTGGAGCATATTTTCTATTGAAATTTCGTATTGAGCAGAGAATTGAATTAAGATAATTACAACTCACTATATGCGAGAGCAAGTACTCCGATGTGTAACATTTGACGGCAAGCTGCACCAATCTGTAAAGGGGAATTGCTCCTCAGCAAGTTGTCACGTATAGCTCTTATGGTGAAAGGAAAAGGGGTTACAGTTAATCAATCTAAATAATCCATATTGTTGCACCTCAGGCAGACGCTGTAAGGAAATATCATATTGAGCAAAGAAATGTAACAAGCCAACCACACACAATATAACTCCTGCCAAGACTGTGGTAACTATTGCAACGGTAAGAGCGAATTGCCCTAAACATTTAATATCGGACATTGTCTTTGTTCTCCCCTTTAGCAGAAACGTGTTCTTAACTAAGCAAGTACCTGGGCTTACCTAAAGCAGTGCACAAGGGGCAATCCCTAATCTAGTAAAGCGTGTTATAAGTTTAAGGAAATCAAGCACAGGATTGGGCTCTTAAACACAAAAGTGAGAACTTAAGCAAAAGCTCTCCATCTACACATGAGTGGAGAGTCAATTAAAGTCCATCTACTCAGAAGTACGTTGCACTACCTAATTACTATCAGAATGGAGCTCTTGGATCTGGTGAGCTAGTTGAGAGTCAAAATCAACCCTACACTTCCCTTGTGAAGCAGCATCAACGGCAACTTTGTAACTCCGTTTATAAAATAAAACCTGCTACAGCTTCCGTAGGGACATCTTCCCGGACCAGCAATTAATCCAGCAGAAACTACAAATAGAGGAACATAAAGCATTCAGCAACCTCGAGTTCTGTGGGTGGTAAGGGAGTACCGGCCACTTATTAAATCAGCAAGCTAGAAACTCAACGCCGAAATGCCTCCTAAACTTGACAAAGCTGAGAAAGCCAAAAATCCTCTTAAAGCTGGTAAACCCCATCCTATTGAGGCATATTATTCTCCTAAAGCGCAAATGAACATCTCGGCAGCAATGGATAAGACCTCGCCAGATTGAATCTCAGAGTCATCTATACAAGAATAAACAGCATACATAACCCAACCAAACTTGATAACAGCCCTGGACTCATTATACTCAAAAATTAAAGTCGACCTGGATTTAAATTTTGCAAATTACAAAGAGGAATTATCCCAGCTGAAAGCTGTAATGTCCTCTCATTCTACAGAAGTGGCTGCATTAACCACAAAACTAGCAGAAATTCAAACAAAACAGGAACATATAACTACTGAAATTCCCAAATTGGAGATGAAGCTGGCAGACCTGGAAGACAGGTCACGCAGACAGAACATAAAAATACGAGGCATCCCGGAGGAAGTTGTGGACCTGTTTTCCTTCATAAAGGATCTTCTAAGCACTTATATTGATCCAGCTGTAATTCATCACTATGCAATAGACAGAGCACACAGGCTACCCAAACCTCCCAATATCTCACAAACTAAAGATCCCAGAGATGTCTTAGTCTGCCTATGCAGTGCGAGATTAAAAGAAGAACTTATGAGGGAATTTCATAAGGATCCTTCCAAAGCAGCCAAATTCGCATCTTTGAAATTATATACGGACTTGTCCTACTACACCAGACAAGCAAGACAGAAATACGCAGACGCTACTGCTTATCTGAGAGATATGGGGATTAGATACTCTTGGGGATTCCCAACTAAGTTAAGAATCTCCTATCAAGACAAAATACACATTTGCTACGATCCACAACAAGCGAGAGATAAGATCTCGTTGTGGGGCCTGAAAAGGCCTTAGAACTCAACTGCTTGTTAATTCAATTGAGGGTTGGGTCTGTAAAATTGGATTACTGTATATCTAGGGGAAGGAGAGAAGGTGGCAAGGAAGTAAAGGGAGGGTGGAGTGGCGGAGTAATAGAAGGGGGAATGGGGGGACACGGGCAGGGTAAATTGAGTTGAGGTGCAGCTCTACTGTTGGGTAAAGTTAAGTTTAACAAAGGAATAAGAACAGGGAACTTAGACGGGATAATCACCCAAGCTGGCCATATTGAGGTTCAATAAATCCAGGAGATCCCCACATGGAGGGGACCAAAGGGGGGACACCCCATTTTAATACTCAGGAGGGAATAAAGCAGAATCAGAAATTTCTTTTTTTTTTAAAAAAAGGCTATCTGTTAGCACTCGGTGGACGCAGGATTCAGGCCGGGGGAGGCAAATTAATTAAACACTTAGAATTAATATTGGTTTTAAATTATGGAAGGAAGATGGGAAAAGAATTTATATCACAATGGGTGGAAGTTCCACATGTAGTTTAGTGAGGTAGTTAGGGACTCGGATAGAATCAGAAGGAAAAATTCAATATGCACCTTAAGTCACTAAATACACAACACTGAAGGTACACAATAAAGAATCATAAGAATTAGATACATAACAGAATAGTAAACACCAGGAGCAACATATCTAAACACAATATTTGCGCACTATATATATTAATAAGCATTATGAGGAATGTATATATAGCGTTCTTTAATTACTAGGTCGAACACAATTAAGCACATAGCGACGGATTGGGGAGTCACTAATTAGTAAGTAACGGATGGTTACTTAGGATATTAAAATAAGTATTTAATGGAAGCAGGTACTGAGTAGCGTAAAATCTTTTTGGAAGCATTATCCGCCCTAGGACTGAGGAGTCGGGTAGATTAGCTTTCTAGGGGTGATCTGATAGAATGGGCACTGGGTACGCATCGACTATATGTGGTGTTTGATCTATAGGGAATAGATGCTTAACAAAATGTAGGGCTGGGGACACTAGAGCTGCACTTGAGAAGCGATGTTGACTCCAGATTGGTTCTGGGTGTGAATAATATAAAGCTGCAACTGTAACTGTAACCTGATATTATGTTTGGGTTCATACTACCCCTGAGCCATTCTATTTTAGTAACTGGCGTTAAATAACACAATGCACCTAAACGGGTGTTGTTTATACCCGTCAATAAAACGCGGATTAGCGTGCCCCGAAATCGATAAATCCCTAGGTAATATATCGGGCCCTGTTTAAATTTAGCTCACGGGTAGGATTAGGTGAAAGAGGAAGGGACGGAAAAGGGGCAGTAACAAAAGATGGCAGATGGGATTGAGGGCGGAGGGGCAATGGAAAGAACCAGGATAGGGAAAAGGGAGGGAAGCGAAGGGGTTAGAGTATGCCCATAGAGGAAAGGGAGGTAAAGGGTCAAGGAAGGGAAAGGCAGGGCAAAACATAAGTTTTAATGTCCCTTAATATAATGTCAATGAACGTCCAGGGCTTAAATTCCCCCTATAAACGTTCTTATTTGTATGATACGCTGGAGACGAACAAGGTAGATGTGGCTTTCGTTCAGGAAACACATTGGAAACAAGAAACAAAATCTCTGTGGAAATACAAAAAGTACCCTGTTCTTTACTCCTCCTCCCTGCCTGACAAAAAAAAAGGGGAGTCACCATAATGATTGCAAATAGAAATAAATTTGAATACTGCTTTCATGTGACGGATCGGGAGGGAAGAAGAGTAATATTAATTTGTAAGATAAACGACGTATTATACACTCTGGTAAACGTATACGCCCCATCGGATAGACCAATTAGCTTTATTAATGCCACCATGGCGACTATAGATAAATTTGGCAGAGGACTGATATTGATGGGTGGGGATATAAACACAATTGCTGATATAGACTTAGACAGGAAATCCCACAGGAAGGGTAAATACGACACAAGGTTGAAGGCTAGAGCAGAGGCCCTTTCCTCTTGCATCTTTAAACACAATTTATACGACGTCTGGAGAACACAACACAGGTCCCAGAGAGACTATACTTTCTTCTCTAAACCCCATCAGTCGTACTCCAGAATTGATTATCTTTTTGTGATGGGCCCCATGCTGGACAGATGTAGGTCCTCCAGCATAGGGCCCATCACATGGTCAGATCATGCCCCCATTTTCCTGGTCGTTAACACAGACCAAGCATACATATTGAGAAGGAGATGGAGGCTGAATGAGAATATTCTGGAGTCGACTGAAAGTAAAAAAGATCTGCAGCACCAAGCAAGGGTATATCTGGAACTCAATGACGATCCAGAGATAACAGAGGGGACACTATGGTGCGCAATGAAATGTGTTCTGAGGGGACATTTATTGAAGAAAGATATATGGTTGAGGAAACAGAGAGGTAAAGACCTGCCAGAACTTTATGCTATATTAGCTCCGTTGGAAAGACAACATAAACTGAATCCATCGAGGGAGGTTACAGAACAAGTCCAGGTGATCCAGAATCAAATTATTCAAAGACTCAAGGTTAACGCAGACCATGCTTTATCCAGATTAAAAAATAAATGGTATTACAGTAACAACAGAACAGGGGAGGATATGACTAGGAAAATTAAATTACAAAATGCAGCAAATAGAATAAAAAAAATAATATACGATGGACAGGAGTGTACTTCTCCTCCATTGATTGCTGATGCATTTAGGAAGTTTTATCATCGACTATACAATCAACCTAAACTAAACTCCTCATTAGAAGAGGTCACTAGGTATTTAGAAGCCTTGAACCTCCCTAAGATCTCCAAACAGAAATTGGATAAACTGAATAATCCGATCACTGTTTTGGAAATAAATGAGACTATTAAGGATTTAAAAAAAGGGAAAGCTCCGGGCCCAGATGGGTTTGCGACCCTATTCTATCAGGTCTTAAGCCCAACGATTTCCCCTATCCTCGCCAGACTATTTAATTCAATAAAATCAAACAAAGGATTTCCAACGGAAATGTTGGAAGCCTCAATATTGCCAATTCCGAAGCCAGGGAGGGACCCCAGTTCAGTAGCAAACTATAGACCTATATCTTTGATAAACTTAGATATCAAGATCTACTCAAAGATCTGGGCCAATAGACTGAAGGGAGTGATCACGGACCTGGTCCATTCGGACCAGTCCGGTTTTATCCCAGGAAGAACAGGAGCTGACAACATTCGGAGGGTCTTGGGCATAATAGAGGCAATTCATCAGAAAAAGTCCCCGGCAATTATCTTGGCGCTTGACGCAGAAAAAGCTTTCGATAGGGTAGACTGGAGGTTTATGTCCGAGACCCTCCGGTCGTATGGCCTTACGGGTAGAATTTTTGACTCTATAACAGCTTTGTACTCAGATCCACAAGCACGAATAGAGGGTCCCTCACTGGCTTCCGAGTTGTTCAGCATCAAGAACGGAACCAGACAGGGTTGCCCCCTGGCCCCCCTCCTGTATGCCCTGACTATTGAACCATTTGCACAACAACTACGCCGGGCCAGACAGATAGAGGGTATCCAGATTGGTGAGTTCGACCATCTGGTAACCCTATATGCGGACGATATAATTATAACCATGTCATCTCCAGAGAAGTCGATCTCGGAACTACTAATCTCTATAGAGCAATATAGCTTAATGTCCAATTATAGTCTAAACCTGGCCAAAACACAGACCATTCCCTTTTTTTTCGGCCCGAATCAGGATGGTATTCTTAAAGAATTTAGTACACAAAAAGGGGACTCTGATTACATTGATTACCTAGGGATAAAGATCCCATCACAAATAGAGAGCTTGGTAGCACTAAATTATTCCCATATGTATAGCGAATTGCTGGAGGAGTGCAAAAAATGGGCTAAGTTTGAACTATCGTGGATGGGACGTATAAACATACTAAAAGCGTACATTCTTCCTAAGATTACCTATCTGTTCAGAGTTATTCCACTTAACGTTCCAACAGAGATCTTAAGGAAATTTGATCTATTATTTTCTAAATTCGTCTGGGGCTCAAAGAAACCGAGAATACCAGGGCAATGGCTAAAACAAAATCCCCAGTATAGGGGCTGGGGATACCCCGATATTAGAAACATTCACAGAAGCTGCCAGATAGCACATATAAGGGAATGGAAAAAGGCGTTCTCCAGCAACCCCCCGTGGCTAAAGATAGAGCACGCACAAACGCACACAGCGGATCTATATCAGATCTGCTGGATGCCACAGATTTTATTTAAGAAATTAGAGATCACATCGAGAATTTTAAAAGATCTTATGGGAACTTTATATAGAACAAAAAAAGCTCTGGGGATCGATGAAGCACTATCAAAACGCGCCCCGATTCAGGTAGTCTCACTCTGTGTTGCGGATTTGAATCTGCAACACTGGAGAGAGAAGGGTATCCATTGTATCGGAGACTTGTATAATGATGAACATCTGTCCCAGTTCTCGGACCTAAATAGGACATTTAATATTGACTCAAGTCAGATTTTTACTTACCTCAGAGTCAAGAGCTTTTTGGCGACTCACCCTCCCGCGGACCATCCGCGATAGGATGCCTTTTTGGAGGCCCCTCCAAGTAAGAACCAAGTATCCACGATTCAAAAACTACTAGAGTCCTTAGTTCAAAGAGGCAAATCCAGGGCAACACTTCAGTGGGAGAAAGATATCGGCCAGTGGTTTCCCTACGATGTATGGTGCAGGGCGTGGGGGGATACTAGGAAGGCATCCCATTGTGTGAACATCCAGGAGCAATTTTATAAGCTAACGAACAGATGGTACCTAGTTCCAACTCGGTTGGCTAAATTTAGCACAGATGGGAATGATATTTGCTGAAGGTGCCATGAGCAGAAGGGATCGCAAATTCACATATGGTGGGAGTGCAGGATTCTGGATACATTTAAGAATACGCTCGAGTGGGTGCTGGATAAGGTACTTTCTAGGAAAATCGAACTAACTCCACACAGGGCACTTTTCCACATTGATTTACAGTGCACAGATCGGTACGAAAAAACCTTGTGTATAAATATCTTACTGGCATTTAAAATCTGCCTCTCGAGATACTGGAGGAAACCGGAGATACCTTCTTGGCCCGAACTTAGATCCCAAGTGGACTTCCAGGAGTCCTCGGAAAAATATTTCTATAGATGTATTTCAAAGAACCTATCTAAATACGAAAGAATCTGGCAAGCATGGTCCCTGATCCAGGAGTAACAACAGTTGCAGGGAAATTACAGATAGTGGGTAGCCCTGGTCGCTCTGATAGTTGTATAATAACGAGATGGGACAACGTTTATAACTCGGCCGCCTCCCCCCCCGGACCCCTTCTTTTATCATCTTAGGTACCCCCTAGTGTGAATGTTAGCGTGAATGGTATGAGGTTAAGTACGGGAATAAATGAGTGGGACCGGGAGCTTCGAATAACGCAGCTGAAATTAGAGCTGTAATTAGAGCAGAAATAAATCGATCAACAACAATTTTTCTGGCCAGACCAGATGCTGAGTTGGACGCCGGGGATCTACCGATCCGCGGGTCCCTACATCACTTACAAATGGCTAAAGGGGTGGTATAGGCAAACTCCATGGTTTCCCAAGATTGTATGTACTGTAAGTGTATCAATTTATGCACAAAGCGATATTTGTATGTGTTTCTTCATTTTATAGGTTATGAAAACTGAATAAAGAGATAATATAAAAAAAAAAAAAAATAAAAAAAAAATGCCAAATTTTTTCCCCTTAATATGCCAGGATTTTTCTCTTCAATATGCCAGGATTTTGCCAATTAATATGCCAGAATTTTGCCCCTCAATATGCCAGGAATTTGCCAATTAATATACCAGTATTTTGCCCCTCAATATGCCATTTAAAATTCCAGTATTTTTCCCCTCAATATGCCAGGATTTTTCCCCTCAATATGCCAGGATTTTGCCAATTAATATGCCAGGATTTTGCCCCTCAATATGCCATTCTATTGCCAATTAATATGCCAGGATTTTTCCCCTCAATATGCCAGGATTTTTCCCATCAATATGCCAGGATTTTGCCAATTAATATGCCAGCATTTTGCCAATTAATATGCCAGGTTTTTGCCCCTCAATATAGGGCCTAAAGCTTGTTAAAAAAAAAAAAAAAATGCGACCAGAGTAACTCCGGTCACTTTTTATTTTTTTAACAAACTTCATTGAAGCCGTGTGGCTGGAGGGGAGCGCACAACGCTTCCCTCACAGCCACGGACCGGCTTAACAGAGAATTTTTTTTTTCCTGGAGTGACCTGGCCCCGCTGGGCTCCATGAACCTGCCGGGCCCAGGATGCCAGTATCGCCCGTCACCCCCTGATGACGGTCCTGCCCACAGTGTCTAAATAACAAACAGTGGAGTGCAACTTTTGCATAGTTCTTTTAACTTCCTCTATATGGACAATTGTCAAAGTAAAGCATTAGCTGGTGGCCTGCTGATAGATGCTAAATTAAAAATTGTCTGCACACTAAGCCTGTGAAAAGGTGGTAGGGATATGCATGCATGCTGGTTTGAAGATCATTTATACTGTTGTCTGGGTATTTTGCTGGAAACTGTAATGTTGCATGACTAAAAGTTAAATTTTATCTGAGATATCTTCAAATGATATTAATTCATTTAAATTTTGGTAACAGCATATTTTCCTCTGGATCATATGTCCTGTGCCACCTTCTCTTGAGTTCAGTCTGTTCACTTCATTTCTCTGATGGTGCTATCAAACCAGAGTTTTGATAGTGTATATTCATGTTCATGCAATGGTCTATGGTGTCTCTCATGGTTTTGTTGTACCGAAATTTTTGATCTAATAGTAAAGAAGTATCTTTTAATGCTACACTGATGATCTACCTGGTTGATTATTTCTTGCCATTCCAGAGGTTTTCCGTCCTTCCAGTGTCTGGCAATTGTGATCTTGACCGCCAGTAGTATATTTATGGATAATTGGGGATTATATTTAATCATAGGGAAAATCTCCATATGGAGAATAAATTCCTGTGCCTTCAAGTCTTGAGTGGAATTAGATAAAATGGAAAATAATCTGTTTAGTTTTTGTTTTATACCGTTAAGTTGTTCGCAATCCCACCATATGTGGTACATGGTACACTCTTCCTTTCCACACCTCCAGCAATTACTGGAGGTATTATGATGGATCTTATGTAGACGTGATGGGACCATGTACCAACGATGGAGTACTTTATAATACGATTCTTGGAGATTGACACAGTGCACCGCTCCTCTTGTTTTAACCCAAGCTTGCTGCCATACCTCTATCGTGAAGTTTCTCCATATCTCATTTTCCCATCTCATGAAGACTTTGGTTTCCCTTTCTTAATTTATTCATAATTTTTTTTTGCTGATTTAGATATGATTCCTCTTTTGTATCCCTTTGCCACAAAGGTTGCAAAGGTCATATTCTGTTTTAGATAACTATAAATTCTGAAGTAAGTAAATCTCTCCCTATCGTCCAGATTGTATTTGCACCTTATTTCTGAAAATGGTAGCAATCTAGATCCTTCATATAAGTCCGATATATTTTTTTATGCCCTCTTCTTGCCAATTATTAATTTGTAAGTCAGGGAAATACAATTTTAAGACTTGCATTGGTGTTTTTGGTGTTACCCAATTTCTATTTCCAATTACAATTTGTAGATTTTATCCCATTATAAAACCATATTATGCTTAGCCCATCACTACGCCAAAGTGATCCAAGATCGGTGGCTCCTAACTAGAGTTGAGCGGACACCTCGATGTTCGGTTCGTCGGGTTGGGCCGAACTTCGGAAAAAAGTCCGGGTTCAGGCTCAAATTCGCCCCCGAACCCTAATAATGTTATGGGGGACCTAATGTCCCCCCCAGGTCCCCACCCATTGGCGGCGGGTGGG
Organism: Pelodytes ibericus; assembly: GCA_036172795.1. NCBI lineage: Eukaryota > Metazoa > Chordata > Amphibia > Anura > Pelodytidae > Pelodytes > Pelodytes ibericus. Next base: position 65,980,411 of record CM069864.1, on the reverse strand, counting down.
GACCCTATAATAAAAAGGGTGGGGGGGACCTAATGTCCCCCCAGGTCCCCCCACCCATTGGCGGAGAGTGGGGACCCTATAATAATAAGGGAGAGACCGGGGGGAACCTAGGTCCCCCCTCATTATTATTATAGGGTCCCCTCCTGCCGGCAACAGGTGGGGACCTGGGGGGTCATTAGGTAACCCCCACATTATTGTTATAGGGTCCCCACCCGCTGGCAATGGGTGGGGACCTGTTTGGGACATTAGGTCCCCCCCTCATTATTGTTATAGGGTCCCCACCCGCCGGCAATGGGTGGGGACCTGGGGGGGACATTAGGTCCCCCCACCCTTATTATTATAGGGTCCCCACACGCCGGCAATGGGTGGGGACCTGGGGGGGACATTAGGTCCCCCCCACCCTTATTATTATAGGGTCCCCAACCGCCGGCAATGGGTGGGTACCGGGGGGGACATTAGGTCCCCCCTTACATTAGGGTCCCCACCTGCGGGCAATGGTTGGGGACTAGGGGGGGTGGCTTATTTTACTAGTGTCTGGGCAGCAATAGCTGTCCAGTCACTAGTAATTTTAAATTTGTTTAGGCGAAATTAATCATCGAACCCCGAACTCCAACCCAGACATACAGTGGAATGTCCGTGTTTGGGTCCGGGATCCTAAAATCCTAATGTTTGGTTACTTTGCGGTTCGGGTTCGCTCAACTCTAGTCCTAACATCAGATAATGTTACTTAAATGGGATGTTTGATTTTATTTCTTACCAGAGACCCTGTTTCACAACTGAGACATTCTCCTGAAAATGTATATAGTTATCTGGACAGCACACATGCCGCACATTACTCTAGAGATCTGGACTGGGAATTTTAATACTGTAGTCTGTGATAAATACATAGATTACACCAGCCTCTGTGGACTACCTTTTCTCTGATGTTAAGCAAGATAATGATAAATATTTGGCTAGATGGAAAAATCTAACAGGTATGAATGTTATACCATCACCTTTTAAGCACAGCTCCCATAATTCTCAGCAAGAGAACGTTTTTTCTCAATCAATACCGTTTTTTTCAAGAATGTCCAGGGACTATTGATTATTGGAGGCGATATGAACTTTGTGTTGGATTCTGAACAGGATATTGTCAGAGAAACTAAAAATACTTTTATAAATTATAGAAGGGAACAATTAGCGAATCTATGTTCCAAATTTATTTTCTCTCAAGGATTATTTGATGCTTGGAGAATCCAACATGAAAACTAAAAAGTTTTCACCTATCATTCCACTGCCAATAACATATATTACAAGAATTAGAAAAATAAATATACAAATTTAATTAGACTAATAAAATGAGCCCCTCTTCGTCCTTGGCTTGATGCCAAATAGATTGAAACAAATGTTGTATTCAAAAAACAACAAGGCATCTACATTATTAGCCTCTAAATTGCGGCATAAAATATCTCAATCCAGAATTGAACATCTGATAGATGACGAGGGTGAAAAAATTCTACACCCTATTAAAATATGTAATACATTTGCTAAATATTAAAAAAAAATGATATAATGTGGCATTAAATCCTAATATTGTTCAGCCCACAACAGAAATAATTAAGTCATTTCTGGATAAAGTCCTTTTGAAACAAATCACAGCAGAAAAATGGAATATTCTAAATTCACCCATATCACTAATAGAAATGTTAAACGCTATAAATACAATACCTACTGGTAAAGCTTCGGGACCTGATGGTTTTACCATGATATATTACAGGTTTTTCTCTGCTATATTGACACCATACGTAAATAGATTATTTAAGACGACATGGTGAGATGATGCAATCTAGAAATTTCATGGTTAGGTAGGATCACTTCGGTTAAAATGAATATACTTCCAAAAATATTATATTGTGCCCTAAAATTAGACCTTATTGGAATTTGAAACATAAATTAAATAAAATGGATGACAATTCAATTGATAATTTGACACTAGAGCTTTGTCTCTTCAAGCAAATATCACATAAATTTACCAAATTATAATAAAATTATACTAGGCCATATTCTAATTTCTGCTGATAACGACAATTATCACCCGACACTGGAATGATATTATATCATCACACATAAATGAGGTCATACAATGCATATTTGAAAATAGATGTTGTGAACTAGCTTTCGGCTTACCAACACCAAAAACTGAAATCAATTATAATCTTATTTCGTAGTTCGTTCCTGATCGGATGATGATTGCTAATATGTTGTATATATTTGATTGTATATAATAATAAAGTGTATATAAACTGATAAGTCGTTACTCAGATCCCATGGATGATTGTACTTTACTTTATTGTATACATGTTTACATTTTTATTTGAAAAATCATCAATAAAATATATGAATAAGAAAACGACTACCATGCTGACTAATGATTATGGGAAATGTAGTCTACAGCACCAGGTATTAAAAACCGTCTACCTTCCAGACTTCTACCTGGTTCGGTGGGATGGAGTAATGTCTGGTGGTCATATTCTCCCAAATATCTTTCAGCAGCTACAGACTCCTCCAATTTAATTGGTGCAGCACCAGACTTCCCCCTAATTTATTGTGCCAGGACCACATACCCCAGAATTACTTTCCACAGCACCAGGTTTTCCCAAATTAATTGTAACAGCTCCAGATTCCCCCTAATTAATTGCCACAGTACCAGATTCCTCCAAATTAATTGATAGAGCACCACATTCCTTCATATTAATTGACGCAATGCTATAATAAGTAAAATTATATTCTACCCCCCAGCACAGGCTAATAGATCTCTGGGGATCTATTATCCAATCTGTTGTCAGGACAGAGCACCACATTCAGGGACTAAGCAGAATCCCAGAATGAATGTCCAGGGCCTGGAATCTTCCCACTCTCAAGTAAGTTTTCAATCACACTGCCAGGAAGCAGCAATGTCAGGAAGCAGCAATGTTCAACTAACTCCTATTGATTTAGCAGTATCCTGGAGTTGGTGATTACGGCGGGAAGGAGTGAAAAAAAAATTGTAGTACACCTGGGAATAAAAATATAAATATTAAATGTAAAATTATTTGTGGTGAGAGACCAAGAGTGTATTCTTCATGAAACGAATGGAACCGTGGTGTATCTTGGTTTTGTGCTGCCCTAGGCAGACTAAATTCTGCCCACCCACATTGCATAACAAGGACATACCGCAGGTCGTGCCCTATCACCCACATTGCACACCTATGTAATGCACTGGGACACAGATGACAATATACCCTGAGCATCCAATATCAGGATCTACGTTGCAAAGGTGGAGACACAGGACCCAGTGCTGGGTAACTGCACTTATCTGGTAGCTTGGGGCTCCAGGTTTTGTGCATCCACATACTGGGGCCCTGTGTAAGCCACTGCTGTATCCAGTTTACATGGTTAGGACAGAATTAACTAAGAGACATACCAAGCAGAGCGAAAGCAGTAAAGCAACTATGGAAGAACAGAACTGAAATACAGAGTGCAGGGCTACAGGACAAAGGAAAAACATAAGCAAGGTAAAGCTGAAAGCAAACTAAGGATAAACCATATAAGGCACATAGTTACAGGCCGATCCTAGGGTCATGGATGTCTGGGTGCAGGAGGAGTGTCGATATATTACTAGCTCCTCCCATTTGCAAATGTCCATTCCAAACATGCCCACTCAGACACACACATGCAAACCCTAGAAGAAATGTGAAAATAAAAATAAAAACAATGCAATTGTCTCATTTTGTTTATTTTTATTTTCACTTTCAATGATCACATTCTGGATTTCACTGTTTTTTAACTATTAGGAGAAAATTTGTTTAATCACTTTCATTCATACTGAATGTGATAAATAAGTGTGAAAATAAAAATAAATAAAATATGAGACAATAGCATTGTTTTTATGTTTACCTGATTTGATTATTACATTCAGTATAAATAATAGAGATTATACAAATGTTACTCTTGGAAATAATTGACCTCTGCCTAGGTCAGCTGCTCAATGCTGTCTCTTACTGGGATTTTTTTTCTCTAATTTGACAGCTTATAAACTTCAAGTAGAGAGGAGGCGCTGTGTGAAACAGATCTTCCTCCACAGACATTTACTCCACCAATGGCCATTCATTTTTGTCGGATATTAATAACCATAAAAATATGAATACGGGTTATTCATTATGAATCATTAAAAATATGAAAAATTGATGATTCATTTATATGGGTCCCACCAAAAATACCCATATAAAGAATTCATTATGTATATAGAGAGTTTAGATGACGTTTTTACAACAGTGAATACAATGCAACAAATATGAATACAATTATAATTAATTTATTGAATATAAAATAAAGATAAAATGATAAGCAAACTAGTGTAACAACAAAATTCAATATCAATAGATGTTAATCATAATTCACATGTATGACTTATAACAGAGGTGAATAAAATAAAACATGAATTATGCAACTCTATAGCTGTATCAATGTGAATGTAGTGTAATTTACTATGCAGTTACGTTTATGACCACAAGATGGCCATGCATTTAATTTAGATAAAACCACACCTACATTGATAATGATTAGTAATTAAAATAGTTACTGATAGTACATCATAATTAATTACCTACAAATTACCAGCATATACTCTGCTTAGGTAAGGTAATATTCCTAAATCATATAACTCATGGTGGCTATTTCTTAACCTGCCAGATAAATGACAATGTATGTATTCTAGTTTAGACTTTAAGAATAAGAATCTTAGATAATCTCGGGAGATTAGATATTACATATTTGGGTGAATAGCTAGACTATAAGAATTTATGATTCTTGGTAATATCTATAGTATATTCCTCTGGCTTCCTTCTGCAGAAAGGATCACAGATAAACACCAGGCTAAAACATATAGATCCCATAAATTGTGGGATTTAAGTTTAATTTACCCAAATGTATATGCTAATTACATCCACAAAATTGAGATCATGCTAGAAACAAAGTACCACATTTATACATTACCGGCAGAGGTAGTTTGCAGTTGAGACTTCTTCTATTGATGAATTGTGTGATGGGAGTTACTGCTGGGACTTAACTCAGTACTATGTGTATGGAGATGTCTATTGTTATAGTGAACATGGGCTATTAAAAGCCTCATATTCCTGAGTTCTCCCCAGAAGGAGAGAGACTCAGCCCTTTTCTAAAATATTCCCATCTAACAACTCACTAGTGGCAGCTCTCCTAAAATCAGTCTCTCCAGCCCTCTCAGGTCTCTTCCGGTCTCTTTCTACACCTCCAGTTTCAACTTATCAACCAAACCTTATCTCAGACTCACACCCTGTTTTCTGTAACTTTTAGCCAATTAAAAATGAATTGTGTGTTTAATTTAAATGAGATGATGTCATGCTTTATAGCTATACCTGGATTGTGAGTATAATGTGAGAAAATATATATGTTAAAATGTATAACAGTGTTAATACAATTTAAAATTAGAGTAAATATTCTTATTCTTTTCATTCCACATTATATTAAAACTCATAATAAAATGTATACCACAGTAAAAAAGCAATTAAACAATATTCTAGTTAATACGTAGGATTCATTAATTATACTTCACATATTTAATGGGCGTGTTTATAATAGCCATGCTTAGATTCTTCAAATATAAGATCCAAATAGTTTTACAGTGTGTGTCTGAGTCTCTATCAGTTTGGGTGGGCTAGTAAGCTGAATTTTAGGCCCCCTTTCGCCTCTTGTTTGTATATAGACACAGTTGTATCTGCATACAAACAATGAAATGTGGCTAGGGTCATAAACCTTCCACTAACAATGGCCACCTTATCTGTTCCTGAGTTAGGAATGTGGAAGACTTTCTTTTGTCCTCAGAGACACAGAATAAGATGTGAACAGAGAGAAGGATGTCCAAAAACTGACACAAAATGGAGGCTGCTGGCATCCATCTTGTTATCATTGGCTTCTGCTTTATTCAGATTACTCAAGAGTCTTGAGATTACTGTTCAATACCTCTGACAATTTGAGGGGTTGGAGTCACCTTGTGCTCCGTGGTGCCTGGGCGCGGTGCACCCCGTGTGAAAAAATCTGTGAAAAAGTGGGGCAAATGGGGCAGCTTCCCAGGGCCCATTAACGATCGGGCAGGAGCAAGACCCGGCTTTTGCTCGCCACCGGAAATGATGACAAGTCATTTCCGGCAGCTCTATTTCCTGCACCCAGCGTGCATGCAGGAAGCACTGAGGAGAAGACGGGTGATGAGCATCATAAAGGTAAGTACTGGGGAAGGGGAGGGGTGTAATATATTAACGAGCACATCATCAAGGGCACATTATCAGGGGCATTTTAATCATCAGGGGCACAGTAATCATCTAATAATCAGGGGCATATTAATTATCAGCAGCATATAAATCATCTAATTATCAGGGACATATTAATGATCTAATCATCAGGGGCATATTAAGCATTTAATTATCAGGACATATTAATTATCAGGGACATATTAATCATCTAATTATGAGGGGCATATTAATCATCAGGGGCACATTAATCATCTAATAATCAGAGGCATATTAATCATCAGGGGCACATTAATCATCTAATAATCAGGAGAATATTAATCATCATGGACACATTAATTATCTAATAATAAGGGGCATATTAATTATCAGGGGCATATTTAGCATTTAATTATCAGGGGCATATTGATCATCTAATTATCAGGGGAATATTTATTATCAGGGGCATATTAATCATCAGGGACATATTAATCATCTAATTATCAGGGGCATATTAATCATCTAATTATCAGGGGCATATTACTCATCTAAATTATCAGGGGCATATTAAGAATCTAATTATCAGTGGCATATGAAGTATCAGGGGCATGTTAATCATCTAATTATCAGGGTCATATTACATAGTAACATAGTAATTTAGTTTGAAAAAAGACACAAGTCCATCAAGTTCAACCCTTCTACCTATCATTCCAGCTTTCTGATCCAAAAGAAGGCAAAAACCCCTAAGGAAGCTATTTCAAATTTTGCCTCCTAGGGGGAAAAATTACTTCTTGACTCCAAAAGGGCAATAAGATTTCTCCTTGGATCAATAAGCTCTATTATTAATGCTTATTCTATTATTAATAGTATAAAAGTGAGACAGCGCTAATAGTAAACACAAACACAGTATGGCAAAATGAACTGCAAGGACAATAGGATATATAAAAAATATACAAAATTTATTGCAACAGAATATATATATATATATAAATAAACATAAAAAGACACAATATGACAATCCAGAGTCACAAAATGGATGAGTGATCACATGGATAGAAAAAACACTGGGAATAAGTAACAATAAACAGAATAAAAAAGCCCTCTATGGCTACAAAAATAGTACATAAATGGTATAATACATAAAAACTAATAATGACAAAATCCCTTACCCACTGGGTCTGTTCGCCTGGCCAGGTCTATTGAACAGTTTAGGATATGCACTACGAAAAACAGCTACACCCCACAGGACGCGTTTCGAATTTTCTTCATCAGCTGGTGGGCGATAGTGCAATAACACCAGTGGGGAAGGGATCAACTTATATACTAAAAACATTAAACACACCCTAATCAACACTCATCTCCATCAGCTGACTGTAATTTAGCAGAGAAGAGGAAATGCAGGTCATAGAGAGGAGAAAAACGTGGAAAGACACGACCGTTGTCATGGTAGCGAGTATAATACAGGAAGTTCCCCTCTATGTAAAAAAGTGACCATAGAGACGTATTTAAACAGAGAGAAAGCATTGTATCCATAGCAACGCATCCCCTTACGTTATGTCTCCGCCCCGCATAGCCGGCATAGCAAGGGGGGAGACAATCACAGGGGAGACCGCAGCGGTGCAAGTGCTTACTCAGAAAATAGCAGAAAGAAATATATTATATCTGCTAGATGGAAACAAGGATCATTGGTAAACATGCAGTATAGATAACAGCAGCATGTTGATAATATACAGTGAAAAAATGCGATCATGTGACCATCTTAAAACATATGTACATACAATAAATATTAGACACATAAGGAACAATTGTTTGTACCATACAAGAGAAAGTGCAAAGTATATACATATTCATATTTAGTAGTATAACAACAGAAATATTTTCTGTCAAAAAACAGGACAGAAACGGCCCCATAAGATTTATTTTGCCATATAAATCCCAGTGGCAGCAACAGAAATAATAAATTGGATCTAGAGCAAAAAGACAAACACATATATAAAAAAAAAAAAAAAAATATTGTAAAAAAAAAAAAAAAAAGGAAAATTTTCTCTTTCCTCTCTTTTTTCCCTCTTCTTTTTTCCCTTTTTTTTTCTTTTTTTTCTTTTTTCTCTTTTTCCTTCTTTCCCCTTTCCCTTCCTTTTCCTTTTTTCTCCCTTTTCTCCTTTCCCTTTCCTTTAATGGCTAGTGATGCATCTCGAGGGAGAGAGGGAGTGGGTCACTCCAAAAAGGGTATTAGATCGAATTTATCATTTAAACCCCCTGGAACTAAAGTTTTTAATGTGAGTATCCAAAAAGTCTCTCTCCTTCTCAATGCCAAGAAACGGTCACCCTTCCTGGGTCCCATAACAACCTGTTCTATGATCCAGGCCTTCAATAGGGTATCGTTTTTATTGTGAGTCTCCTTGAAGTGTCTGGACACAGTATGTTTAGGATAACCTGTTTTGATATTGTATCTGTGTTCGTACAATCTCTTTTTAAAATATCTACTTGTTTGTCCTACATATTGGAGGCCACAAGGGCACTCCAACATATAGATAACAAATTTTGACATACAAGACACATATCTATAGATGGCATATTTAATACCAGTAACAAAACAGACAAAGGTATCTTTCTTTCTTGGACACACATTGCAATGGCCGCAGTTACCACAGCGGTACCATCCTTTGTTGACTCCCATAAAATTACCACTAACTGAACAAGTGGAACTTTTGAACCTCTTAAATTTATTAGTCAAATCAGATGGAGCCAAAAGTGTCTTCAAATTTGCATTTTTCTTACAGACAACCACACTTTTTTGTGGGAGAATTTTACTCAGAATTGGATCTGTCTGGATGATATGCCAGTGGCTGTCCAGAATTCGTTTAATTGTATTCGTTTTGTCTGAAAAGGTGGTGACGAGACTCATTGCAAACCTATTGTTCACATTTGGCTCATAATACGTGTCTATCTCAATATCATTAACTTTATTTATCCTAAACTTTTTAAACCTTCGGTTGTTTGATTCTTGTGCCTGAAAGAATACATCCCTATCCATCTCTCTCGCACATATCTTACTTCTTTCAACTACCCTCTTATTGTATCCCCTTTCTAGCAATCTTTTTTCGATCAATTGGGCTTGTGTGTCAAAAAGTGCTACATTAGAACAATTCCTGCGCATACGCAAAAAATCACCTCTGGGAATATTATTCACCCACTTCTTATCATGGTAGCTTTTTGCATTGAGATAGGTGTTTTTATCTACAGTTTTGAAGTAGGTATGGGTCTCGAATATCTTGTTCTGATCGTTATTGGTAATAGTGAGATCCAGAAAGTTGATAGATCTCTGGTCTGCTTCAAATGTAAATACCAAGCCCAGCTGATTATTGTTAAGTTCCTCGAAGAAAGTTTTGAGAGTCTCCATATGAATATGTATATACTTTGCACTTTCTCTTGTATGGTACAAACAATTGTTCCTTATGTGTCTAATATTTATTGTATGTACATATGTTTTAAGATGGTCACATGATCGCATTTTTTCACTGTATATTATCAACATGCTGCTGTTATCTATACTGCATGTTTACCAATGATCCTTGTTTCCATCTAGCAGATATAATATATTTCTTTCTGCTATTTTCTGAGTAAGCACTTGCACCGCTGCGGTCTCCCCTGTGATTGTCTCCCCCCTTGCTATGCCGGCTATGCGGGGCGGAGACATAACGTAAGGGGATGCGTTGCTATGGATACAATGCTTTCTCTCTGTTTAAATACTTCTCTATGGTCACTTTTTTACATAGAGGGGAACTTCCTGTATTATACTCGCTACCATGACAACGGTCGTGTCTTTCCACGTTTTTCTCCTCTCTATGACCTGCATTTCCTCTTCTCTGCTAAATTACAGTCAGCTGATGGAGATGAGTGTTGATTAGGGTGTGTTTAATGTTTTTAGTATATAAGTTGATCCCTTCCCCACTGGTGTTATTGCACTATCGCCCACCAGCTGATGAAGAAAATTCGAAACGCGTCCTGTGGGGTGTAGCTGTTTTTCGTAGTGCATATCCTAAACTGTTCAATAGACCTGGCCAGGCGAACAGACCCAGTGGGTAAGGGATTTTGTCATTATTAGTTTTTATGTATTATACCATTTATGTACTATTTTTGTAGCCATAGAGGGCTTTTTTATTCTGTTTATTGTTACTTATTCCCAGTGTTTTTTCTATCCATGTGATCACTCATCCATTTTGTGACTCTGGATTGTCATATTGTGTCTTTTTATGTTTATTTATATATATATATATATTCTGTTGCAATAAATTTTGTATATTTTTTATATATCCTATTGTCCTTGCAGTTCATTTTGCCATACTGTGTTTGTGTTTACTATTAGCGCTGTCTCACTTTTATACTGTTTTCTCCTTTTTTGCAGTGGTTTTTTCCATTGCATCCTACTATAAGACTAGCTGCTTCAATTTATATTTTCAGTTTGAGTAATTTGCCACTCCCTATACTGATTGGGATTCCTATCCCCACCCTGTGCCTTTCCTGCTCCAGTGGTTAGTATTGATCTGTGTTTGTTTTCTTAAATTTTTCCTGGAGTACAGTCACTTTATATACTATATTATTACTAGTATTATTTTTATTCTCTAGCGCTGTGCCCTATCTTTCCTTTCTTCTTGTGTCTATTATGATTTTGATAGTCATAGTTTTTTTAGCATAGCTGCTTCCACACATTTATTTTTATTCACTATTCTCACTATAAATCACTTTTCTGTTTTACATATATCGGTTTTATATATCACCTTGTATATCACATAAGGGTTTTTTACTGTCTCTCCCCTTTCTCTCAGTCATGGAGAGTTATATTCAAAGGAAGAGCAAAAGAGCATCAATTAGTGAAAGAATTTTTAACACAAATATCTCCGAACCTAGGGAAAATATCAAGAATATAGATACCTGGTTCTTTGAATTACAAAAAACGTTAGAGTCCGAACTGAGACACTGGTGGGACATAACGAGCCTGGAGCAATATATAAAGGCACGTATTATACCACGGGGCCTCAGGATAAATAAAATAGCCAACATGGGAGATAACGATGTGGCTTTGTTAGGGGAATGGAACAATGCCTTGGAGGAGTGTTCCTTTAAACTCATAGAAATAGCAATTAAAAGGAGAAAAAATCTGCTAGTGAAAGTAGAAGAGAAAATTGAAGAACAGATTAAACTAGTAGACAAATATAGGAATGCTACAGAATTTAAAGAGCTTGAAAGTATTCTAGAGAAGAGACTAGATAAAGTAGAGACTGATATCATCTCTGGTAAACAGTCAAAATTCAACAGAGATAGATTGGACTATAAGCACCGCAGACAATTTGATTGGAAAAATAAAGATATAGAAAGAACCCCCAGTAGAGAGATGTCCAATCAAAGAAGTAGATTTAATGTACCGGACAAAGATTCCAAATCTGATACGAAAAACAGAAATATGAGAGAGAGGGAGAGATATAGTCAGAAAAGAGATGGTGGTGGTAAAACCAGAGTCACTTTCGGTGTTACAACACAGAATAGGTTTGATGGATTTAGAAGTAAAGATACCAGTAACAGAAAAAGAAACTTTACTAATGCTAATTTCTCTTCTACAAACCCTATGACTCCTGTTCCTTCGACCTCCTTCTCTTCCTCAACATCCTCCTCTATGCCACCATCTTTTTTAGAACAGAGATTCGGGAAGAGGAAAGCAAACCCGTTCCTGAGAAAAAGACCTTCAGAAACGGATACGACAGACCAATGGTCAGATTTCGAATCCGAGGACGAAGAGGAGGAAGAAGAACAACAACCAAGAGACATAACGAAAAAATTAAGAATTGCTCAATAACAGACCTGGAAAATCTTGGAATATACAATACCTCAGACCATGTTTTAACTGTGAGTCAAACCACTCTTTTGTTGAAGGGTCTAAAATTTGCACCCTGTAAACGTTTAAATAAGGTTGACTTACTAATAGATTTCAACAAATTTATTCGCAAATTAGCAGTGAAAAGGTTTTTTTTGACCAAACAGAATATAATGTTTCCCACTAATAAGACACCACCCCCCAAAAAAAAATCTGGGATATCAACAGTGGTTTGTCGGTCAGAGATTTACCTGGGATGTGTGTCCTAAATGATCTATTGGGAGAAAATGGTTTGGATATAGATAACCTCTCAGTTTCTACTAATCTTAGACCTCCATCTAAATTCAATCCCACCGCAAGTCGAGGTATATACTTAGAGGTTTTTAAAAGTCTCGTAGAAAGGGAACTTGGAGAAATAGATGTGGAATGCAGTCATGACAACCTCACCAGATTTGAGCGTAAGGCCCTGAGAGACCTTCGGGATATTGGTGGAGTTGTCATTAGAGGTGCAGATAAAGGAGGTGGCGTGGTGATACAGAACACAGATGTTTATCTTAGAGAAGCTGATAGACTCTTGTCTGATGTTAATTTCTACAAGAGGCTATCGGCCGATCCTACTGATGGATTTTCTAAGTCCTTGGGCATATTACTTCAAGATGCGAAAAATAAGAAAATAATTTCGAAAGAAGAATACAATTATCTTTTTGTAAAAAATCCTAGAATGGCACTTTTTTACCATTTGCCGAAAATCCATAAAGATAAGGAAAATCCTCCGGGGAGACCCATTATATCGGGTATTGGATCCTTGAGTTCCAACTTATCTTTATATGTGGATCTATTCTTGCAGGTACTTGTCCCTTTTATGCCCTCATACCTCAAAGATGGCCAGTCACTAATTAAGTTGTTAACCACCATCCCCTGGCAGGAGGATATCATTTTAGTTACGGCCGATATCCAAGCCCTGTATACATCGATTAGACATACAGATGGAGTCAAAGGGGTATTGAATATGCTGAATCAATATGAATTTTTGAGTGGTCCCCATAGAGACTTTCTAGGCAGGAGCATGAAGTTTATTTTGGAGTCCAATTATTTTGTTTTCAATGGAAATTATTATCTACAAACGTGCGGCACGGCGATGGGGACGCGCTTCGCCCCCAGCTACGCCAACTTATTTTTGGGTAGCTGGGAGGACGAGACAATTTTTTGTCCCCATCGTCGTGCCGAGCTAATATTATATAGACGCTACATAGACGACCTGTTTATTCTGTGGAGAGGCTCAATGGAGACTCTCAAAACTTTCTTCGAGGAACTTAACAATAATCAGCTGGGCTTGGTATTTACATTTGAAGCAGACCAGAGATCTATCAACTTTCTGGATCTCACTATTACCAATAACGATCAGAACAAGATATTCGAGACCCATACCTACTTCAAAACTGTTGATAAAAACACCTATCTCAATGCAAAAAGCTACCATGATAAGAAGTGGGTGAATAATATTCCCAGAGGTGAATTTTTGCGTATGCGCAGGAATTGTTCTAATGTAGCACTTTTTGACACACAAGCCCAATTGATCGAAAAAAGATTGCTAGAAAGGGGATACAATAAGAGGGTAGTTGAAAGAAGTAAGATATGTGCGAGAGAGATGGATAGGGATGTATTCTTTCAGGCACAAGAATCAAACAACCGAAGGTTTAAAAAGTTTAGGATAAATAAAGTTAATGATATTGAGATAGACACGTATTATGAGCCAAATGTGAACAATAGGTTTGCAATGAGTCTCGTCACCACCTTTTCAGACAAAACGAATACAATTAAACGAATTCTGGACAGCCACTGGCATATCATCCAGACAGATCCAATTCTGAGTAAAATTCTCCCACAAAAAAGTGTGGTTGTCTGTAAGAAAAATGCAAATTTGAAGACACTTTTGGCTCCATCTGATTTGACTAATAAATTTAAGAGGTTCAAAAGTTCCACTTGTTCAGTTAGTGGTAATTTTATGGGAGTCAACAAAGGATGGTACCGCTGTGGTAACTGCGCCCATTGCAATGTGTGTCCAAGAAAGAAAGATACTTTTGTCTGTTTTGTTACTGGTATTAAATATGCCATCTATAGATATGTGTCTTGTATGTCAAAATTTGTTATCTATATGTTGGAGTGCCCTTGTGGCCTCCAATATGTAGGACAAACAAGTAGATATTTTAAAAAGAGATTGTACGAACACAGATACAATATCAAAACAGGTTATCCTAAACATACTGTATCCAGACACTTCAAGGAGACTCACAATAAAAACGATACCCTATTGAAGGCCTGGATCATAGAACAGGTTGTTATGGGACCCAGGAAGGGTGACCGTTTCTTGGCATTGAGAAGGAGAGAGACTTTTTGGATACTCACATTAAAAACTTTAGTTCCAGGGGGTTTAAATGATAAATTCGATCTAATACCCTTTTTGGAGTGACCCACTCCCTCTCTCCCTCGAGATGCATCACTAGCCATTAAAGGAAAGGAGAAAAGGGAGAAAAAAGGAAAAGGAAGGGAAAGGGGAAAGAAGGAAAAAGAGAAAAAAGAAAAAAAAGAAAAAAAAAAGGGAAAAAAGAAGAGGGAAAAAAGAGAGGAAAGAGAAAATTTTCCTTTTTTTTTTTTTTTTTACAATATATTTTTTTTTTTTTGATTTTTTTTTTTTATATATGTGTTTGTCTTTTTGCTCTAGATCCAATTTATTATTTCTGTTGCTGCCACTGGGATTTATATGGCAAAATAAATCTTATGGGGCCGTTTCTGTCCTGTTTTTTGACAGAAAATATTTCTGTTGTTATTCTACTAAATATGAATATGTATATACTTTGCACTTTCTCTTGTATGGTACAAACAATTGTTCCTTATGTGTCTAATATTTATTGTATGTACATATGTTTTAAGATGGTCACATGATCGCATTTTTTCACTGTATATTATCAACATGCTGCTGTTATCTATACTGCATGTTTACCAATGATCCTTGTTTCCATCTAGCAGATATAATATATTTCTTTCTGCTATTTTCTGAGTAAGCACTTGCACCGCTGCGGTCTCCCCTGTGATTGTCTCCCCCCTTGCTATGCCGGCTATGCGGGGCGGAGACATAACGTAAGGGGATGCGTTGCTATGGATACAATGCTTTCTCTCTGTTTAAATACTTCTCTATGGTCACTTTTTTACATAGAGGGGAACTTCCTGTATTATACTCGCTACCATGACAACGGTCGTGTCTTTCCACGTTTTTCTCCTCTCTATGACCTGCATTTCCTCTTCTCTGCTAAATTACAGTCAGCTGATGGAGATGAGTGTTGATTAGGGTGTGTTTAATGTTTTTAGTATATAAGTTGATCCCTTCCCCACTGGTGTTATTGCACTATCGCCCACCAGCTGATGAAGAAAATTCGAAACGCGTCCTGTGGGGTGTAGCTGTTTTTCGTAGTGCATATCCTAAACTGTTCAATAGACCTGGCCAGGCGAACAAGCCCCGTTGGTTAAGGGATTTTGTCATTATTAGTTTTTATGTATTATACCATTTATGTACTATTTTTGTAGCCATAGAGGGCTTTTTTATTCTGTTTATTGTTACTTATTCCCAGTGTTTTTTCTATCCATGTGATCACTCATCCATTTTGTGACTCTGGATTGTCATATTGTGTCTTTTTATGTTTATTTATATATATATATATATTCTGTTGCAATAAATTTTGTATATTTTTTATATATCCTATTGTCCTTGCAGTTCATTTTGCCATACTGTGTTTGTGTTTACTATTAGCGCTGTCTCACTTTTATACTGTTTTCTCCTTTTTTGCAGTGGTTTTTTCCATTGCATCCTACTATAAGACTAGCTGCTTCAATTTATATTTTCAGTTTGAGTAATTTGCCACTCCCTATACTGATTGGGATTCCTATCCCCACCCTGTGCCTTTCCTGCTCCAGTGGTTAGTATTGATCTGTGTTTGTTTTCTTAAATTTTTCCTGGAGTACAGTCACTTTATATACTATATTATTACTAGTATTATTTTTATTCTCTAGCGCTGTGCCCTATCTTTCCTTTCTATTATTAATAGCCCTGTATGTTCTGCTTTTCTAAAAAAAAAAAAACATCGAGACCATTTTTAAATGTATCTATTGTGGTTGATAGCACTACCTCTCTTGGCAGTGAGTTCCATAACTTTATTTTCCCTTACCGTAAATAATCCCTTCCTTTGCTGTCTATGAAATCTTTGCTCTTCCAGTCTCAGGGGGTGACCTCTTGTTCTTTGTACATTTCTGTTAATGAACAGGTCCCTCGAGAGCTCTTTATATTGGCTCTGTACATATTTATATAATGTTATCATATCCCCTCTGAGACGCCTTTTTTCTAACATAAATAAATACATTTTTTTTAAGTCTCTCTTCATAACTAAGATCCTCCAATCCACTTATTAATTTTGTAGCTCTCCTTTGCACTTTTTCTAGTTCCTTAATATCCCTTAATTGTACTGCATATTTAAGGTGAGGTCTTACCATTGATTTGTAAGGAGGAAAGATGATATCCTCCTCCCGTGAATCTATACCTCGTTTTATACATGCCAATATCTTATTGGCCCTTGCAGCTGCTGACTGGCATTGGGCACTGTTGCCAAGTTTGTTATCTACAATGATTCCTAAATACTTTTCATTAGTAGTTTTTCCCAGGGAAATACCATTTAACGTATATGTTGCTTTGTTATTATTTTACCCATAATGCACAAATTTACATTTGTCTATTTAGAACGTCATTTGCCACTCTCTTGCCCAGTCCTCCACTCTGTCCAAATCTTCCTGTAAAGAAAAAACATCAAGATTAGTCTTTATTACCTTACCTAATTTAGTGTCATCAGCAAACACTGAGACATGGCTCTCAGCACAACATGGGAGATCATTAATAAACAAATTAAAAAGAAGAGGTTCCAAAACAGACCCCTGAGGTACTCCCCTCAATACCCCCGTCCAATTTTAGGTTTTTCCATTTACAACAACCCTCTGCATTCTATCTTTTAGCCAATTTTCAATCCAAATACATACATTTGCCCCCAATCGTATTTCTCTCAATTTGTAGAGTAACCTTTTGTGTTGAACTGCATCAAATGCTTTAGCAAAATCCAAATAGATCACATCAACTGCCACAACTAGACCTGTCTTTCACAAAACCATGCTGACTTTTACTAATTATATTCTGATTCAAGATGTACAGTGGATATAAAAAGTCTACACACCCCTGTTAAAATGTCAGGTTTCTGTGCTGTAAAAAAAATGAGACAAAGATAAATAATTTCAGAACTTTTCCCACCTTTAATGTGACCTATAAACTGTACAACTCAATTGAAAAACAAACTGAAATCTTTTAGGTAGAGGGAAGAAAAAATATAAAAATAAAATTATGTGGTTGCATAAGTGTGCACACCCTTAAACTAATACTTTGTTGAAGCACCTTTTGATTTTATTACAGCACTCAGTCTTTTTGGGTATGAGTCAATCAGCATGGCACATTTTGACTTGGCAAGATTTGCCCACTCTTCTTTGCAAAAACACTCCAAATCTGTCAGATTGTGAGGGCACAGCCCTCTTCAGATCACCCCAAAGATTTTCAATCGGATTTAGGTCTGGGCTCTGGCTGGGCCATTCCAAAACTTTAATCTTCTTCTGGTGAAGCCATTCCTTTGTTGATTTGGATGTTTGCTTTGGGTCGTTGTCATGCTGAAAGATGAAGTTCCTCTTCATGTTCAGCTTTCTAGCAGAAGCCTGAAGGTTTTGTGCCAATATTGACTGGTATTTGGAACTGTTCATAATTCCCTCTATCTTAACTAAGGCCCCAGTTCCAGCTGAAGAAAAACAGCCCCAAAGCATGATGCTGCCACCACCATGCTTCACTGTGGGTATGGTGTTCTTTTGGTGATGTGCAGTGTTGTTTTTGCGCCAAACATATCTTTTGGAATTATGGCCAAAAAGTTAAACTTTGGTTTCATCAGACCATAACACCTTTTCCCACATGCTTTTGGGAGACTTCAGATGTGTTTTTGCAAAATGTAGCCTTGCTTGGATGTTTTCTTCATAAGAAAAGCCTTTCGTCTTTCCACTCTACACCATAGCCCAGATATATGAAGAATACGGGAGATTGTTGTTACATGTACCACACAGCCAGTACTTGCCAGATATTCCTGCAGCTCCTTTAATGTTGCTGTAGGCCTCTTGGTAGCCTCCCAGACCAGTTTTCTTCTCGTCTTTTCATCATTTTTGGAGGGCGCTCCAGTTCTTGGTAATGTAACTGTTGTGCCCTATTTTCTCCACTTGATGATGACTGTCTTCACTGTGTTCCATGGTATATCTAATGCCTTGGAAATTCTTTTGTACCCTTCTCCTGACTGATACCTTTTAACAATGAGATCCCTCTGATGCTTTGGAAGCTCTCTGTGGACCATGGCTTTTGCTGTGGGATGCGACTAGGGAAATGTCAGGAAAGACCAACTAGAACAGCTGAACTTTATTTGGGGTTAATCAGAGGCACTTAAAATGATGGCATGTGTATGCTGACTCCTATTTAACATGATTTGGAATGTGATTACTGAATTCTGAACACAGCTACATCCCCAGTTATAAGAGGGTGTGCACACTTATGCAACCACATTATTTTATTTTTATATTTTTTCTTCTCTCTATCTAAAAGATTTCAGTTTGTTTTTCAATTGAGTTGTACCGTTTATAGGTCACATTAAAGGTGGAAAAAGTTCTGAAATTATTTATCTTTGTCTAATTTTTTTACAGCACAGAAACCTGACATTTTAACAGGGGTGCGTAGACTTTTTATATCCACTGTATTTTTGAGTGTATACCTTTATCAATCCTTCAAATACTTTCCCCACTAACGATCTTAGCTCACTGTCCTATAATTACCCAGCAGAGATTCTGATCCCTTTTTTAATACTGGAATGACATCCGCCTTTTGCCAGTCTGTTGGTACTATACCTGAAGTGAAAGAATCCCTAAAGATCATAAATATTGGTCTGGCCAGAATTATGCTTAACTCTCTAAGGACCCATGGGTGTATACCATCTGGACCTGGGATATTAATCATCTAATTATCAGTGGCATATTATGTCGAATTCTTTTTCAGTAAGGAGCCCTGACATTTCTGATGGCCCTGCATAGACCAGTGGCGGACTAAGGGGGGGAGGTCCGCCCCAGGTGCCACTTGTTATAGAGGTCCTACGGCTGGGGTGCCCAGGGTCTAATAAACAGTTTTAGACCCTAGGCATTGGTGCCAATGGCACCCCTCTAATGCAGCCCACATTAGTCTGGTCTGGCGCGCACAGCACCACCGGAACCTGGCTCCCCCTCTGCACCTGTAAAAGTGTCTGGAAACTAAGTTTCCACAATGCTGCATAATCCCTATCTCCTCGACCCTGAGCATGTGATCATGCGTTAAGGTCAGAGGGCGGGTAAACAGGACCACGGGACAGCATGAAGCCCGCAGACTGTTTTTAAAAAAAATCTCTGTGTGTGTGAGGGTGTGTGAGTGTGACTGTGTGTAAATGTGAGCCTATGTGTTTGTATGTGGGAGTCTATGTGATTGTGTGTGTGTGTGTGTGTAAGTCTGACTGTGTGTGTGTTTATTTGGACGTGTGTTTCTAAGTGGGAGTGTGTCTAAATGGGAGTGTGTTTGTGTGTCTAAGTGTGGGTCTGTGTGTGTGTGTGTAAGTGTGACTGTGTATGTATGTGTGTCTCTTTAGTGAAGTGGAATTTGAAATTTAAGACCAGAGTATCCAAACTGAAAGCATAGCTTGCTTACAGAATTCATCCAGCTTGCCTACTTTGGCCTTAAATGTGAAATTCACTTTAAATAACCCACATGATATAAATTGTAGAAATTTTTTTTCTGTTTAGCAAAAAGCAAGTAATTTTTATTTTATTTTGTTTGACATTAGAGAAAAACATATTACACCATACTTGAAAATCGGAACTGGTTACTAAATTTTTTGTATCCCAAAACTGATCTAGTGCCATGCTGCCTATTGAGCTCACTGTGTGCTGACAGGTCATGTGACCCTGGCACATGTATGACGTCAGAGCACTGGGTCATGTGACCTGTCTGCACCCCCATGCTTGCAAACAGAGCAATTTTTTTAAATGGGCAATGTCAAATGGTTTTTTTAATGTTTAATGTTTTCTGACAATCCACCCCCCCTCCCCTCCCCCCCCCCCCCCCCCCATGGCAGACAATGCAACCCTTTTGCACCCTTTTGCACAGAGAAATAAAAGTGTTGGTACATAATGGTATGACTGATTGATAGTGTCACTTATGAAGTTTTTACTACTGGCTGAACCAGAGAGTTTTTAATTTTGCAATGTGGATCACTATGCTGCATGAGTTAATTTGTTTAATTTTGCATTTTACAGTTTTTGTGTTCACTGCTGCATTATTGGGCTGGCATAAAAAAGATTTTCCAGGGCTGCTTTTATACTAAATCTGGCTCTGAAGTACAATTTTACAACTGGAAATGTTGCTCTCAGAATGATTACATGGGGTTGCGGTTGCAGGGATTAGTATGAGCAATGGAAACTGATGTCAGTGCAATATCACTTCTACTTCAGTGGAATGCAGAGCTGTGGGATTCAGTGCTGTGGTTCAATACATATTAGACCACAAGTGTGCTTGCTCAAACTTTAACTTTTTAGCATCATGCTCACTCTTTATATGTACACAATGGAACAACAGAATTAAGGTCAACATAGCCTTGGGTACAGCACAAAATTATGTACAGAGTGAACATTTCATTTAAAAACATAAAGGGAATCCACACAGTAAAGGAAAAGAGTATATTTAAAAGAAGAAAAACTACCAGAACTAGAGGACATAGTCTAAAATTAGAGGGGCAACGATTTAAAAGTAATATCAGGAAGTATTACTTTACTGAGAGGGTAGTGGATGTATGGAATAGCCTTCCAGCAAAAGTGATAGAGGTAAACACAGTCAAGGATTTTATGCATACGTGGGATAGGCACAAGGCTATCCTAGCTATAAGATATGGAACTGGGGACTAATAAAAGTATTTAGAAAATTGGGCAAACTAGATGGACAGAATGGTTCTTATCTGCCAACACATTGTATGTTTCTATGTAACATCTGTTAGTTCCTCAAAAAAAACCTTGCTGCCAGTAAGCTTGTAGAAAATTAGACTCAATTGAAACTGACTAGACTAGAAGGAGAGACAAAAGACAAAATAAATTCTAGCAGTCATGTTTAGATAAGTTCGACTTGAGTTCATTTCATATGTTTTTTCAATTCTTTTCAGTATCCGTGTAAGCATGTTTTCTATATTTTCTCAGTATCCTTCTATAATAAAGTTATCTTATAAGGCATATGTTTTTCATTGTAAGCCTAATGTAATTGGTTACAAAGAATGAGCGAGTAATTATATGTTATCACATTCAGAAAACTTGTAGTTTGATTTATTTTAAAAAAGGAAACAAAATGCAATTAAATAAATTGCTTGTATCTAAGTAGATATAGACATATATATGGCTAACGACAAATTACCGTATTTGCTCGAATAAGACCAAATGCTCTGAAAAAGACCCCTCGTCTTATATTCGAGGTTGTCTTATAGTCTGACCTCAAATCGAGGTCAGACTATAAGACTGGGATCCAGGTCCTGGATCCCCCTCTCTAACAGCCGGTGGAAGTCTGACCGATGCGAGCAGACATCCTCTGCTGATGCCCGGCACGTCCGTCGGGACTTCTATGATGAAGCCGGCTGTCCGTCATAATAGACGGAAGTGTCGGGCAGCATGGAGAATGTCTGCACGTTTCATGCAGACATCCCCCAGCTGCCCCCACTACCCACCAGGAAAAGATACACGGTGAGGGACAGGGAGGGGGGCAGAGAAAGACAAGGGGAGGGTGTCAGAGAAAGACAAGGGGAGGGGGGAGAGAAAGACAAGGGGAGGGAGTGCCCCCACTAGCCACCAGGGAAAGAGAAACAAGGTGAGGGGGAGGGAAATAGAAACAAGGTCAGGGGGGGGGGATAGAGAGACAAGGAGAGGGGGGAGAAAAGGGGAGGGAGGTGAGACAAGGTGAGGTGGAGGGGGGGAGAGAGACAAGGTGAGAGGGAGGTGGGAGAGAGAGAGAAAGAGAGAGAGAAGAGGAGGGAGGGAGGTGGAGAGAGAGAGAGAAAAGTTTGGGGGACAGAGAGAAATGTTTGGGGGGAGGGAGGGACAACGTGGGAGGGAGGGGGATAGAGATAACACTGGGGGGAGAGAGACAAAGCTGGGGGAGGGGGATAGAGAGGCAGCATTGACACATAAAAGGAAATAAAAACAAGAAATGCATTTGTTTAATATCATAATTTTTATTAAATATTAAAAAGCAATTTACTATTTAATATATACAAGTTAAACTTTTTTCCTATAGGGTAGTCTTATATTCAGGCTTTTAGTTTTTTTCCTAAAGGAATATCCAAAGTTTGGGGGGTCGTCTTATATTCGAGCAAATACGGTACTAGTGAGTTCAAAAAATAAATTAAATGTCACTATGAATTCAAAACAGTCACTGTGTATCCATCTCCACTTGAATTAACAAAATAATCAAAATGCCGGGGGCGCACCTGCATATTTTCCTCATCACCTGTATCTGAGGCAGTGAAACAATTAGAGCACAGGGGGCGGATTCGGTTAAGACCCATGACTGGTCAGTTTATTTACAGGGCTACTCACTTTTTAGAAAGAACAGAGTAAATAGAAAAGGGTGAGCAATTTGTCTATTTGTAAATCCTAAATTAAAGCCCAGTATTAAAGAAGGTGTGCACGATGTAACTGGAACTGATGTGGAGACACTGTAGGTGGAGATCAATTGACCTATTCGTATGAATGGGGACTCTATTTCGGTTTATAGAAAGCCAATAGTATTACATGTATTCCATAAACCGAAAGTCTATAAACCGAAAGACATTTGGTTTATAGACTTTCGTTTTATAGAATAGCAATAGCATTACATGTATTCTATAAACCAAAAGTCTATAAACCGAATGTCGTTCGGTTTATAGACTTTCAGCTTATGGAATACATGTAATACTATTGGCTTTCTATAAACCGAACTAGAGTCCCCATTCATAAGAAATTCTTATGAATGGGGACTCTAGTTCGGTTTATAGAAAGCTTTAACAAGTCTTGCATCCATTGGACTTGTGAGTTTTTGGACAGTTTCTGCTTGAATTTGTTTGCAAGATGTCAGAATAGCCTCCCAGAGCTGCTGTTTGGATGTAAACTGCCCACCCTCATAGATCTTTTGCTTGCGGATGCTCCAAAGGTTCTCAATAGAATTGAGGTCAGGGGAGGATGGAGGCCACACCATGACTTTCTCTCCTTTTATCCCCATAGCAGCCAAATGATCAAAGCTATTTTTGAAAATTCCACACCTGAGTTTGACTTAGCCTCAAAAATAGTGTCAATCCTTTTGCCTCCCATTACTTTCAATGGGGAAGATTCAAACCTTGTTTTTAAGCCAAACTTGGGTGCCGAATTTTACTTGGCCTCAAAATGAAAGTTGATCTTCACATATGAATTTTAGTGAATAGACCCATATCACGTTGATTGGGTGGATTTCGTGCATATTTTGGCTGCATCCGATTTCAGTAGAAATGCAGAACTGTTTATAATTTATGAATTGCGAGCGTAGTTGGAGGCTTATACACTATTTAAAAAAAAAAATTAATTAAATATATATATATATATATATATACACACATACACACAGAGAGAGAGAGAGAGAGAGAGAGAGAGAGAGAGAGAGAGATCCAAAATAAGTGCTCTCAGCTTTAAAAATACAAGTAAATCTACCTTGGTGCAGTGTCGTTTTAAATATGCTGGTCCAAAAAGAGAAAATTCACCCAGTCAGAGGATTTGAGGTATCAAAACAGTCAGTATATAACTATCATAGCTCAGGCTTGTTAAGTTGGTCTTGACATTATCCATCATTATGTCTGATCAACATGTTGTCAAGTGTCATCATGTTGATGTGTTCTAGTGAGTGACATGTAGCAAAAATAGTTTGACGCCCATCATTAAGTCACTAAACCTAAAAAAAAAATGAATCATGGAATTTCACAGCTCTTTCAACATCTGTTTATAATTTAATTTATGGTATCATTTTAATCTATGCTATTCTTAATCTATGATAACTGGCTGATTTGTCCTAAAATATTACTCTGCTATATATATAGGTAAACTAATGACATTCTGAAAAGGAAACCAAATCAGCTTCATATATTTTACTGGTGAGCCTTGTAGTCACTTTAAGAATGATCTATGTTGTTAATTTCAGAAGGATAAACATTTCGACTGAGACACAACACTTATTAAACAAAGGTGGAGGTATGTATGTCCTGATCTACAGTAAATTACCATGTATTAGTCATGAATGCCTTTCATCTGAAGTCAGCATTTGAATAAGTGCTGTATACTTGAAAGAGGAAATTTACATTTTGTTAATAAGATATAAAATGAACATGTTTTTTGCATCTTTTATGAAGATAAATCATTGTCAGTCTATTAAGAATGGCAATGATTGCATCTGTTCTATGATTCATACTGTCTAGCTGTTCAGACATAATAATTACATGGAAATAGGAAATTCATGTAAATGAATAAAACATATAAAGCAAAACATGCCTGTTAAGGCCTGCATTGGAATGACTATAAAGTGTCAGTTTCAGTTACAGATTTCTTTTTCTTAATTTCTGTATGTTGTACATGATTTTGACATATGTTAGATAATAATTTTTACTTCATTATAGCCCTTCTGTATTATGTTATTGAATTTTTTTTTGCTTGGGCCTCTAAGATCGGGCACTCTGCTTATGGATGCACACCCCTGTAACAGAATATCTAAGAGGCAGACTGGCTCCATCTGTAACAATTTTTATGCTCTCCTGTGAGAGAGTGCTGTAATTAGCCATTATTCTATTTTAAACATAGCTGTTTCAAGTGGATGGAATGCATGGTTTTGTGGTTTCAACCAGATCTGTGTGCCATGCCCTAACACAAGGCAATGCAAGAGCAGTAACTCAATTAAAATTTAAATGCAGGTTTTAAAAGATTGAATTAAAAAACTTTTTTTTTAATTTGTTTATTCATGTTGCAGCACTTATTGGTATAACAGTCCCTTTAACGAAGGTTGGGTTGCATGTTCTTGTCGTTTTGAAAGGAATGCACAGTTGTGTGCATTGTTATTTAAATACAGTAGTTGCATTACATAAAAAGAAGAGGGCCCAATACAGACCCCTGAGGTACTCTGCTCAATACCCTGGTCCAATTTGAGGATTTTCCATTTACAACAACCCTCTGCATTCTATCTTTTAGCCAATTTTCAATACAAATACATACATTTGCCCCCAAACCTATTTCAATTTGGAGAGTAACCTTTTGTGTGGAACTGTTTCAAATGTTTTAGCAAAGTCCAAATAGATCACATCAACTGCCACACCTAGATCTATATGTTTACTGACTTCTTCATAGCATGTTATTAAGTTTGTTTGACAAGACCTATCTTTCACAAAACCATGTTGACTTTTACTAATTATATTCTGATTCAAGATGTATTCTTGAGTGTATACCTTTAGCAATCCTTAAAATAATTTCCCCACTACAGATGTCAAGCTCACTGGCCTATAATTACCCGGCAGAGATTTTGATCCCTTTTTAAATATTGGAATGACATCCGCCTTTTGCCAGTCTGTTGGCACTATACCTGAACTGAAAGAATCCCTAAAGATCATATATAGTGGTCTTGCCAGAATTATGCTTAACTCTCTAAGGACCCTTGGGTGTATACCATCTGGCCCTGGGGCCTTGTCTATCTTAACAGAGTTTAATTGCTTAAACACTCTTTCCTGTATCAGCCAATCCCATGTTTGCGGTGACTGTTCCGTAACTTCCGGTAGAAGGGGCTCATCCATCTGTTCTTCCTTAGTATAAACAGATGAAAAAAAGTATTTAAAATGTCTGCTTTCTCTCTGTCCTCACTCACCAAATTTCCCATTTGGGATAAGAAGGGCCCAACATTTTCCCTCTTTAGCTTTTTTCCATTTATATACTTATAAAAACATTTGGGGTTAATTTTACTCTCCTTCCCAAAACTTTTCTCATTTTCCAATTTATGATTTTAATTGCCTTTTTGCAGGCTTTGTTGGCACCTTTGTAGTCTATAAATGATAATACTGATCCCTTGCTTTTATAATGTTTGAATGCCATTTTCTTGTTTTGCATTTCCTGTTTCACACTACTGGTAAGCCACATTGGTTTTGATTTGTGTCCTTTGCATTTGTTGCAAAAATGCAGACAGCAAATAATGTGCTGCTGTGTAAGATCACTGCATACACAGCAATCAATGGCACGGAAGGGATTAAACATTGGGAATGGCTTTTATAAAAGCCTGTGGGTCTCACAATTATATTAAATTAAAAACTTACATTGTACAGCTCTGTCTCTCACTAAAACTCAAGTGAGTAGAGGAAGGCAGATCTGCATGGGTCAGATCAATATTTACAAATATTGATCTGACCAGGTGAATGGTAATGCTCATCATACAAACATTGATCTGACCAGGCGAATGGGGATGCTCCCTTCTATTCAGCTGATGTGATCGCTCAGGAGAGCGACCACAAACGGATCTTTTAGTGTTGTTAAGTGCCTCGCTAGCACTTTCGTTCGGCTCCTAAGCACATGTGGCAACCGGCGCTTCGTTTTTTAAATGGCAGCGATGGTCACTCTCAAATGTGGTCTTTCATCCCCCAAACAAGCTGACAAACCTATGCATGGGTGATATCTCTGTATTTGGGAGATGTTGCTGAACACTTATTAAGGTGTTCTTTGGCAGTGACACATCCCAAGATCTGTGAATTCGTGTCTGAAGTACAATGTATGTGGAAAAAAACATAATAGAATTACTACCACAAACTTTAACAAAGGCTAGTGGTAGAATTAGTGCATGGAAAGTTTTAAAATACCACCATTTGAAATAGCCTAGGGTGTCTATATGGTTTTATGTGGTAAAATACACTGTTCAGCTTCAAAAATGTCGAAAACATAAATGCAGGTTGACTACATGTCAAAAGCTGGAAATGTGCACCTCCAAATGTGGCCTCCCAACAAACCTATGCATGGGTGGTATCCCTGAACTCGTTAACTCCGTGCATTGTTTCATTTTATATACTCTGGTTTGTCGGAACCCAGAGGTAAGCCGGTTTAGCTGACCAAGCTCCATCCGTGAGTCTGCACATACATGCTGTCGATTATTATTAAATTATATTTCTAGTTTTTAATATATTGTTGTAGCCTTCTTTCACTATGTATACACAAGTGTATATTGAAAAGGTATCTGGGTTAATTGTAGAGTATAATTAAGAAAAAGCCCACATCCCACAGCTGATCTGGTACTTTTGAAAGCCTAATTTAAACAGTACACTGCCTGTGATAAGCCTAGCTAAACTAATAATATAACAGCTTATTGGAAAAAGTGAGCAACATTGTGTTTCTTTCTGTTTTTATTTTTTGGGGAAATACACTGAATAACAGACCTTCAATCAACAGTCCCTGCATACAAGATACTAAGTATAATTTGTAGGGAAAGTTATACAGAGTTCTGTCAGGGATGGAATGGTTCATCGCTGCTGCTTCCACATAGCCACTTCACCACTACCTCTTGCGCAATGGCCAGGTCATCGCGGGACAGGTTACATTGTGGGATTACATAAAAGGTAAGTATTATTAGTATTAGGATTCAGGTTATTAGGGATAGTATTAGAGCTTAGGATTGGTATAAGGGGTTAGTATTGTGCTTTGGGTTTAGTTCTAGAGCTTAGTATTAGGACTTAGTATTTAGGTTTGTATTAGTATTAGGAGTTAGTATTATGGTTTGGGATTACTATTACGGTCGCGGTTTAGGGGTTACTTTTATTGTTGGTATCAGGGCTTGGTATTAGTTTTAGGGTGGTTCATTTATTGGGGTGTTATTACTGTATTTGTAAGCACTGACAGTTCAGCGGTAAACTGTCAGCACTTACACAGCTGTGGTGAAACGGTCATGCTGTCATACACCTCTGATAGTTCAGCGTTGAAACTGCCTTTCTTGTATACTGCATAGGGGGTCAGGAGTGGGCCCTTTCTCTTCTGCACAGTCTCTTTAACTTTGCAATCCTGTGTCCACCTTCCTGAAGCAGCAGAGGGACTTTTTTCCAGGTATACTATCTCTATCTAATGCTATAATTTCACAGATGAGGCTTTTGCACTCTGAGAGGAGTTTCTCTCCTCCGAGTTAGTATTTGGTAAGTTAGTATCACTCCTCCTCTCAGCTACAATGCCCTACAGAGCCATATTTAACCAATAATACTCATTATTGATCCTCTAGTTGTAAACTACCCATTGACTTTGAGGCACTTTTACTTTTGTTTGTGTTCCAGTGTTAGATTTTGTCTATAGTTTTTTTTTTTACTGTTTTAGCTTTCTGCCTGTCCTGACCCTTGGACTGTGCTGTCCTGACATAGCTTGGACTAGTCTGATGAACTACAAATGGGTACTTTGACCAACTATTTCTAGTTATCTAGGGTCCACCAGCACTTAGGTACTAACCAGCAACTCTTCCCATTTGTGGCTTTTTCACATGGATTCTACCCTCAGGCTTAAACACATGACAGATACTTCTTTGGAGGGAAATTAGCTCATTTGGGAATGTTTGTGTTAAAGAGGTATATAATATTTAACATGGGTAAAAGCCAAGTTAAATAGTTTGGAAATAAACTTGTAGAAAATAGACTTATAAATTGTGTGCAAAAGTAAATTATTGGCATCACCAAAGACAATAGTTTGTTTGGAGACTCTTTCCAAACTAAACTTTGTCACTTTATAATTACTCTTCCTACGCTCATAGTGACAGTTTTACTTGTGAAACGGAAACTTTCACTCTTGTATTCCTTCCTTTCCAAAAAGCATGATTTGGTTTTTTGTAACATTTAAGCTTCCTGTATCTCTAAAGAAGATTGTAACCTAATAACTTGCCCAGTCACAGGTGGAAAACATGTTTGTTTACCATGAAATATGTCTGGTTACAAGAAAATACTTACACATATCTAAAGAAACACCTAAACATTTCTAACAAAATATCATTTATATTCTCTTGTATTAAAATAATTCCTTTCACACTTGATCACCTCAATTAGGTGAATGTTTTGTCAATGTATTTATAGAGTCTACTTAAAAGATTCATAATCACTAAATATAAAAAATGATAAGTGAATTAGTATTTTGAGACTTTTAAGGTGATTTAATTGCATTGGTATTGGTCTATTGGTCTTTATATTTTCTGGTTAAAGGTATCCCATAACCTGTCATAGTTTAAACTGTGGATGTTGAGAATAAAAAATGATAAAAAATTATAGTGGGAATAGCATCGGTACCATCATATGGTGGGTATGCGTTAAGTTGAAAGCTTAAAAGATAAATTAACCGAGCTTCTGGGAAAATTACTAGGACTCAGGGTTTGATTAGAGCCTCAACAATTCTTTTTCTACCTAGACTTTCCATCTTTTGAAAAACCCTCTCTGAACCAAGCAATTAATATCATGCTGTCTAACAAGATTACTTTGGCCAGACACTGGAGGGACAGTGAACCACCAAATTGGCAATAAATAATTCATCAAATGACCATCAATATACTATGGAAACATACTTTTATATTGTATAAATCAAACTAGAAAAAAACAATGTGATATGAGAGCAGTGAGCAAATTATGTTAATAGCTTGGGTCAGGTTGACCCTAGTAAATAAGTTATGATAAACTCCATGGGATGTTCCCCAAATGCTCCCCTCTATCCCGAAACCCCGGGTCACTTATAAGCTTTTGTCCTCAGATCAGAGCCATCAAGCCATGTTGCACGGTAAAAGTTGAGTTAAGCCTGTAGGCCTAAACTCTAGAATGTGTTATGTATAGTCCTTCTTTCTTTATATAATTTCTTTTAAAGTGTATATCTAGCTTGGACTTTTTGTGTGTATTTTATATGTTTATCTGTATAATTATGTTTTTCTATGTGTATTTAAAAGTGTCAGTGGTATCTCCTGTTTATCAAATTCTGGCTTAAGATTACACCTTTCAAATTGTAAGCCATACATTTTGATATCAAGCCAAACGTAATGTCATAAACAGGAGACACCACAGACACATTTAAAAAAAAAAACCAGTTTGTTTTATTTTATGGGTCTGGTTGCAGTTACACGATGGGTTTAGTTACATACCACAATAGAAAACCTCCTATTTTATTACTGTGCCGTCGCTGTTACATTGCTAGTTGTAAAAACCAGCATCAAGAGATTTAAACATGTGATTACAATAATAATAATTCAAGATTTTTATAGCAGTTTTTCCCTGTGTAGCATATTATAGTAATCTAGATGTGAGGACACAAATGCATGGATTAATGTTGGGATATCATCTGGTGGTATTAAGTGTTCTATTTTCAGATGAAAGAAGACAGATTGTATTACAGGAGACATTTGCTGTTTGAACAACACTCCAGAGTCAATCAACACTCCGAGATTTTGTACCTCTGGTGAACTAATGAGTTCAGTACCTCCAAATTCCATGCCAGTTGGGTGATCATGACATAGTCTTGTTGACTGGGGTCCCCTAATCAACAGTTACTATGTTTTGTCTGGGTTTACTTTTAGCCAACTAGCATTCATTCCCTCTTTGAGGTCTGCAAAGCAGCTACTGATGAGGAATGTGTGGTCTTTAGTATCTGGAGTAAAGGAGAAATAGAGTTGTGTGTCATAAGCATAGCCATGTAGACATGTGCAAAACTAAAATTTTCGTTCAGTTTTTGTCCATTCGGACGAAAATGTCATTTATTTAGTCTAAAACGAATTTCGTTCATTACTGCATTCGTTTCAGACGAAATTCGTTCATTATTTTTGTTTCGTTTTATTCCTTCATACGAATCAATTGACCTACACATTCCATAAACCGAAAGTCTATAAACCAAACTTCGTTCAGTTTATAGACTTTCGGCTTATGGAATACATGTAATGCTATTGGCTTTCTATAAACCGAACTAGAGTCCCCATTCATAAGAAATTCTTACATGTAATTCTATGTATTCTATAAACCGTAAGACCTTCGGTTTATAGACTTTCGGCTTATAGAATACGTGTAATACTATAGGCTTTCTATAAACCAAACTAGAGTCCCCATTCATAAGAAATTCTTGTGAATGGGGACTCTAGTTCGGTTTATAGAAAGCCAAAAGTATTACATGCATTCCATAAACCGAAAATCGTTCATTATGTCGGTTTATGGAATGTATATGTAATGGTATTGGTATTCTATAAACCGACTCTATTTGGGGTTATAGAATGCCAATAGCACGAATGGATGAATGGACAAATGATTTTCGTTTATTAACCATTCGTTCATTCGTTTTTCATTAGTTTAGCATTTTCGTTATTCGTTTTTCGGACGATTCGACGAAAATGCTATTTTCGGATGAAAATGCATTCGTCCGAAAACGAATGCACATGTCTATAGCCATGTCACCTGATTATGTCCCCCAGTGGGAACAAGTAAATTGCAAATAGAATGGGGGGACAAGAAGAACCTTTCTTGAACTCCAGTCTGATGTACCAGTGATCAAAGAATTAAACCAGTTAATATCTGTGCCTCCTGGACCACAGATGTGCTGCAAGTGCTCTATTAAAATCCCATGGTAACCCACACAATGTGGAGGGCGTGATGCGGTGACGTAACACATGTATGCTGAGCATCTGACAAGGAGGGGATGGCTTTACCGAACGAGACTGAATGCTGAGAGCTGACGATCGACTAATCCATGCAACCAGAGGCACCCTTTTGACTAAGGACCCAAGCAATAATCCTGAAGTGAATGCCTCGGAGAGCTGGATTTAATTTAGAAGTTTGGTTCCCTTGAAGCTTTGTCCTGTCTGTGCAAAACGGAGCAACTCGGTAAGACATGCACAAACAAGAAGTGAGAATCGCAGGAAAATTTACATGCCCCAAGAGGTTTCCGCACTAGTGATGCTGAACCAAGGGAAGGAGAGGCTGAGGAGGTGAGAAGGGAGAGAAGGAATAAAGCAAGATAAGTACACAACGTGTTACGTTTCTACATGGGACAAGTGTAAACCACAAAAGGGAAGGCGGAGGAAGAAAAATAAAGGGGATTAATGTGCTAAAATTACTTTCTGTACCCTCATAATTTTTAAACATTCTTGCAACCACTTCCCAGTGAAATCAACTCCTGACTATTATACATATAATACCATTTAATAAGGATGCAAGAGAGCCCTGTCAATGCATTTCAAAGGCTTAAATAATCTACTTGCTGGAGAATTGGGGCATTTAGGCAGATTAGTTGTGGCAAGGCTATTTGCGCCCAGTTTGTCACATTAACTCAGACTCTAAACTGACTATGTTAAAACTCCCACGTCTGGACTAAATAAAGATTAACACAAATAATACAGTATTTAATAAACAGACTCTGGACTATCCCTTCAAAAACCAAGCAGTATATTTGAGGTTATAATCAGGGCCAGCCTTAAGTGTTCCGGCGCCCTGTGCGGGATTCCCCCGTGGCGCCCCCCCATATATGTATCTCTCTCCCTTCCCATGTTTGTCCCTTTCCTCTTCATTGCACTGTCTGTCTCTCTCTAACTCCCCCATACCTGTTCTCTCTCTTCCTCTGTTCTGTCTCTCTCCCCCCCTTCCTCTGTTCTGTCTCTCTCTCTCCCCCCCGTTCTGTCTCCCCCCGTTCTGTCTCCCCCCGTTCTGTCTCCCCACCTGTTCTGTCTCTCTCCCCCCCTGTTCTGTCTCTCTCTCCCCCCGTTATGTCTCTCTCTCTCTCCCCTGTTCTGTCTCTCTCTCTCTCCCCATTGCCCCTGTTCTGTCTTTCTCTCCCTCCCTCCCCCTGTCTGTCTCTCTCCCCCTTCCCCCTGTTCTGTCTCTCTCTCCCCCTTCCCCCTGTTCTGTCTCTCTCTCCCCCCTGTTCTGTCTCTCTCTCTCCCCATTCCCCCTGTTCTGTTTTTCTCTCCCTCCCTCCCCCTGTTCTGTCTCTCTCTCCCTTACCCCTGTTCTGTCTCTCTCTCCCCCCCTGTTCTGTCTCTCTCTCCCCCCTGTTCTGTCTCTCTCTCTCCCCCTTCCCCCTGTTCTGTCTCTCTCTCCCTCCCTCCCTCCCCCTGTTATTTCTCTCTCCCTCCCCCTGTTCTTTCTCTCTCCCCCCCTGTTCTGTATCTTTCTCTCCCCCTTCCAGCTGTTCTGTCTCCCCCCTCCCCCTGTTCTGTCTCTCCCCCCTGCCCCTGTCTCTCCCCCCCCCCTTCCTTTGCCTTAAAAAGTGGATACAGGGAGGGGCGGAGCTAATCGGCTGAGAGGTGTAGCTCTGGCCCCACCCTGTGAAGCAGAGCAGCGTCTGCTTCACTGGGAGCCCAGGGCAGCAAGAGAAGGTGCTGTTCGGCTCCCCATGCTAAATGCAAGCATGGGGAGCCTAGCAGCACTTTCTCATGCTGCCAGTGGCTCCTCGTGAAGCAGACCCTGCTCTGCTTCACAGGGTGGGGGCGGAGCTACACCGCTCAGCCGATTAGCTCCGCCCCCTCCCCGGATCTAGAAGAGCATGCCGAGCAGAGGGCTGG
The DNA here is from genome assembly GCA_036172795.1 of Pelodytes ibericus. Taxonomy (NCBI): domain Eukaryota; kingdom Metazoa; phylum Chordata; class Amphibia; order Anura; family Pelodytidae; genus Pelodytes; species Pelodytes ibericus. The sequence goes on along the minus strand of CM069864.1, from coordinate 65,946,531 downwards.
TGAGGGGGGATCTTTTGATCTCCCCAATCCAGTGCCACTACCGGCTTCTTTTTTTTTTACTTTTTTTTTCTTCAGGTGGGAGGGCGCCCCCTAGGGTGTTGCACCCTGTGCACTCGCACAGGTCGCACACCCCTAAGGCCGGCCCTGGTTATAATACATAACAACGTTAAGGCCAGATGACTTCTAGAAGAGCCCAAGAACAGAAACAGCCGTTGGACAAAGATAAAGAAAGGAGAGACAAAAAAGACCAAAAATCGGAAAAGAGAGTCTTTTCCCCCGCAGACGGACAAAAGTATGGCAGAAATAAACCCAGATGATTCTATGCATGGAATGGCCTCTAGTAAATAACAAGAGGCACATGTAATAGAACAAAAAAAAACCTCCAACAAGAAGAAGGAGAAGGCATAACATCAGATTACTTAAAATCCTGTTTTGAGGCCTAATTTGAAAAGATAAGAAAAGAGATTCAAAAAGGTAATAAAGAGTTAAAGAAGGAAACACAATAGATGGGGTAAAGAGTCCAGGTTACTGAAAAAAAGATAGAAAGTATAGAATTTGAAGTGACCAAACATAAAGATCTATTAACAACTCAAACTCACAAAATCCAAGTATTGAAATCCAAGTTAGCAGAGATGGAAAACAGATCTCGGCGCAATAATTTGTGTCTCTGTAATATTCCTGAAACTGTGGCCCAAGACAAACTGGGAAGGTTCATGGAGACATATTTCACAGAATTAGGAATCATTTTAGATGGGAAAAACTTCCTGGAATGATATCATCGTCCTAAATCCATAAACATACAACAAGAAGTTTCAAGGGACGTTTTAATATACTGCCACTGCTTCGTTCTGAAAGACTCAATCATGAAAGCAGCAAGAAAAGTAAAGCCCTCAGAGATATATAATAACATAACATTTTCCCAAATTCATCTTTCAAGACCAGGAAAAGGAGAAGGGCATTTGCCTTAACTACTGCACTACTTAGAAAACATGAAATAAACTACCAATTGGGCTTTCCAACTAAACTCCTAATTTTTAAAGAAGGCACAGTAGAACCATTTGATACACTGGAAAAAGCCATGGGATGGAATAAAAAGAAGGACTAAAGGGGGAAAGGGGTTAAATGAGAGGATGGCAAGGGGTGAGAAGCAGGGAATTCACCACAAGAGAGTATTGTTTTTTTTTATCTTTTATTTTGACACAGATGCATGAAACTATTTTATTTTGGAACATGGGGTAAATGTATATTGCAATGCACGATTTTAATTTGTCACTTTGTGATATTAGTTAGCAGTCTATGCAGGACCGGTGACTGCACAGGGCGCAACACCCCAGGGGGCGCCCTCCCGCCAGCCACTTTAAAAAACAGAAGTTTGCGGGTAGAGGCACTGGATGGGGAGATCAGAAAACCTCCCCTCACCAGCCCTCTGCTCGGCCAAACTTTATGGATCTGGGGAGGGGGCAGAGCTCACTGGGTGTGAAGAGAAGTTCTGCTCCCACCCTGTGAAGCAGAGCAATGTCGGCTTCACTGGGAGCTGCGGGCAGCATAAGTAAGCTTATGCTGCTTGCAGCTCCCAGTGAAGCAGACTCAGCTCTTCTTCATAGGGTGGGGAGGAGCTTCACCTCACATCCGCTAGCCCCACCCCCTTGTAAGTAACAATGGAAGGGGGAGGAGAGAACAGCGGAGGAGGGAGGATAAAGGAGGAGGGAGATGAGAGAACAGAGTAGGGGGAGGAGAGAACAGAGAAAGGGGAGGAGAATGGAGAGAAAAGAGGAGGGGAGAAGAGCACAGAATAGAGGGGAAGAGAACAGAGCAGGGGGAGGAGAGAACAGATATGGGGAGGATGAGGGCAGAGAACAGATTTGGGGAATATTAAATGGCACATTGAGGGGCAAAATACTGGCATATTAATTGGCAAAAGAATAGCATATTGAGGGGCAAAATACTGGCATATTAAATGGCACATTGAGGGGCAAAATACTGGCATATTAAATGGCACATTGAGGGGCAAAATACTGGCATATTAAATGGCACATTGAGGAGCAAAATACCGGCATATTAAATGGCATATTGAGGAGAAAAATACTGGCATATTAAATGGGAAAAGAATGGCACATTGAGGGGCAAAATCCTGGCATATTAAATGGCAAAAGAATGGCATATTAAATGGCAAAAGAATGGCATATTGAGGGCAAAATACTGACTTATTGAGTGGCAAAATGTTACTGACATATTGACCAACTGCTCCCAACCACCCTCCATATTACAGTAGACCGATATAACATGCTTGTAAGGGTAGGTGGGGCGAGTGGGAGATATTGTCGGGGCGGGGGGTAGCGGGTCCAGAAAATGTGTTCAGTAAGGGGCCCTGGAATTCCTGGTGGTGGCCCTGGGTGTAATCTTGGCTGCTGAGTATATAGGAGCTTTTTTGTGAGTGATTTTTTTCAGCTGTATCATTCACTAATATATTTAAGTTTGTGTGGTAATTTAAATACTGCACCATATTAGTTATTTATATTGCAGGTTAAAAGGACAACACATCAAGAGATATATCTGGGTATTGTTCAACACTATCAAGTTGAGATTGTCATGATTGATTGATTTTGTGCATGTTTTTATATTTCTATTTTTCCATTTATCGGATTCACTGCTTAATAGACATTCACATATATTAAGACTATTGAATTGTATGTTTTTATGTCAAGCATGCTTATTGTGGAAACGTGTGTGTTTTTTATATTTTTTTCACTTGCCATGTTGCACTAAGCTGTACAAATCTATATTTTATCACCAGATTGACTAATATTTGCGTACTGTGTTTCTTACATATTTTCACTTGCCTATTCTGCACTAAGCTGGATACGTTTATATTTTATCATTAGATTAAATCATATCTCCACTAGACATGTGCAAAACTAAAATTTTCGTTTCGTTTTCGTTTATTCGGACGAAAATGTTATTTCTTTCGTCTAAAACTAATTTCATTCATTACTGCACGTTTCAGACGAAATTCATTCTTTATTTTCGTTTTATTTCTTCGTTTTATAGAATACGTGTAATACTATTGGCTTTCTATAAACCGAACGAGAGCCCCATTCATAATAAATTCTTATGAATGGGGCTCTCGTTCGGTTCATAGAAAGGCAATAGTACTACACGTTTTCTATAAGCCGAAAGTCTATAAGCCGAAGGTCGTTCGGTTTATAGACTTTCGGTTTATAGAATACATAGAATTACATGTAATTACATTTTTACGAATCAACCCTGCAGAATAATACTGGCATATTATTGGGCAAATTGACTGGCGCATATTTAATGACAAAATAATGCTGCCATATCGTTGGGCAAATTAGCTGGGGCATATTAATGGCAAAATAATACTGGAATATTATTGGCAAACTGGCTGGGGCATATACAATGGCAAAATAATATGGGCATATTAATGATACTGGCAAATTATTGGGCAAATTAGCTGGGGTATATTAATGGCAAAATAATACTGGCATATTACTGGGCAAATTAGCTGTGGCATATTAATGGCAAAAGTAATATTGACATATGGCAAATAATACTGGAATATTATTGGCAAACTGGCTGGAGCATATACAATGGCAAAATAATATGGGCATATTAATGGTACTGACATACTAATGGGTAAATTGGCTGTGGTATATTAATGGCACAATAATACTGGCATATTAATGGCTGTGGCATATTATGGCAAAACAACACTGGCATATTAATTGGCAAGCTGTGGCATATTTAATATTTAAACTGACTTTTGCATATGTTAATGACAAAGTGACTGTGGCATGTTAATTGGTACCTGACAGTGGTTAATTTAATTGGCAAGGTGATGCTGTGGCATGTTCTGTGGGGCAAAATAACATGTACTATGGGGGAAAGTTGTTATGCAGGCGCAGTTCTGTTGGACACCATGGTATTTTCTGTGACACTGTAGCATGCAAAATTATATGGGTGCAATATGAGTGCAAGCTAAGTGCTGTGGGTACAATATAGGTGCATGGCAAGTGCTGTGGGTACTGTGTGGTGCTGTGTGAAGTCCTTTGGGTGCTGTGTGGGTTCAGAAAAAGGGAATAAAAACAAGAAATGCAACTTTTCAACATTTTTATTACATATACAAATAGTTGAATGTGATATGAAAATAGTTGCATATAATATTAAAAACTTTACATCGAAGTACAGTTTTTTACAATGCGACTTTAGAAAAATTGGGTTGAGTGGGATCCACTGCTAAAAACCTTTCTCAGGGCCCACTAGGGTCTTAAAGCAGCCCTGTGGTGGGGGCATGTGATGGGGTGATGGATGTATGTGATGGGGGCATGTAATGTGTATGTAATGGGGTGATGGAGGCATGTAAAAGGGGTGATGGGGCATGTCCTTGGTGTACAACATGGGTTATGGGTCATGTTGTGGGTGTGTAACGTGGGTGGGGGGTGCCCAAATTTTGTCTGCCTAGAACAGCACAAAAACAAGATACACCACTGATCTGGTGTGTTCAAGGATTAAACCAGACAAAAGGTGTGAGAGTTGAAGAAATATCTTCCCATCTCCTGGGGGTCTTTAAATTAACAGCAACCAGAATGCTCTATCTTTTGAGACGCTGGCTCCTACAAATTCAAATCCTTGGGGTGCATGGACTGATATTGACCTGGGATTTAAGGATGGTTTAACTCCTTGCGAGCTTGTCTCAGGCAGTGGAACACTGTATAATTGCCTGGAACAGCTGCCTCTAGAATTGGACCCACATTGTCATCTAGCCAGGATTCTGTAATGCATTCTAATTCGCCATTTCAATAAGGTCGGCGATAATAGCTGTGTTATTCCTTATTGATCTGGCATTGCACATGATTGATCTGATAGGATATTCTTGGGGTAGTTTTGCAGATGCCCAGCCATTTTAGGGTAACCACTTGTGAGGCACAGAGACGCCACTTTTTTGGGTCGTAGGGACTACAGATATGACGGAGTACAGGTGATCATTCCCTCAGCAGTCACAGTTAAAATAGTTTCTACGTTTTGCAGGGATGTCAGCTTTGGGGGATGATCACATTGTCATGCTCTATAGGATGCAGGCCAGTGTGGGGTGTGACATTGTGTATTTCAGGCTGTATTGTAGATAACAAAGAAAGCATGCATACAGATAAATTACAGGAGTTCAGAACCGATGTGGTTTAGTGATATATTTTTCATCAGTAAGTGTTTTATAAATAAAATCTGATAATTTCAGAATAGATGATTAAGTCCAAAGAAGTAAACACTTTGAAAAAGCAGAATTTAGCAGAATTTAGAGATGTACACAGAATATGGAGGAAGAGAGGGAGCATAGAAGGGAAGAAGGCAACGGACGAAAAGAGAAAAAGGTAAACACTAATATGGAAAAAGAAAGAAAATTGAGGTGCCATACATGATGTCCCCCCCACAAAGGTTAATATTGTTTTACCTAGAATATTAGTCCTGGTTAATACCAGTTTACCCATCCTAAGGCGCATGTGTTACCATTCTTTTTCATACTGTTTTGTTTGCTTTGTAAATTATGTTTTGGTTGTTGTGTCAGTCACTTCTTATAATATCTATAATGATTATAATATATATACACCTTGCAATTGGTCTTAATGAAGTTCTATTGTAAATGGCATTAAATACAGTAAACATTTGTCATTAAACGTCAAAGGATTAAACTCCCCTAATAATCAGAATGTAAATATTGCTTTCATCCACAAAACCTATTTTGAAATTGGTAATCACCCTAACTTGGATTTATAAAGACACAGAGGCTCATATTATGCTCATCTCTTTCTTTAATTTCCCTCAGCAGCAAAGAGAAAGTATTAAAAAACTAGACCAATAAGAACACATTTCATGTAATACTTCCCCTCCCCTCCCCTATAAAGTCCAGTGTAATATAAACCACTTCCTCTTTCTTTGCTGCTCCTCAATCTAAGCACCCACATAATTTATTGCCTGTGTTTACTGTGCTTTTATAGTGTAGTTGTTTTTATAGTTTAAGTGCTTATTTATCTTACATGTTTTTTAATATATCCTGTGACTCCTTTGACATTCGTCTGTGTCTTTGGTTGCCACTTTGTGCATTTACTGTTGGTGTAAATGCTAACTTTTTTCCTTCCCCCCCTGGGGTAGGTTGTGTCCCCTTCTCTCCCCTTTTTTAATTACATATTTTCATTTTTACCCTTGCTTTGTATATACCCAACTAACTTTATTGTTCTGAGGTGTTTTTTCCAGGGCTTTCTAGGCCCTACGATTGCATATATCGCATCGCAGCGGCCATTTTAGTGTAGCACATGTGTAGAAGCCCATCGCATAGCATAGCCTTTTCTTCTACTCTCCTCACGCGTGCGCATTTCGCACCGCGGCGGACATTTTTTCGGAGACCACGCTACATCACGATCTCCCTTGTATTGTGCAATTGGCATTTTACGGGAGCCTTCTGGATTTTTACCTGCGGTGGCCATTTTAACTCTGTTTAATGTGCAGTTTGACAGTGTGGTTCACCCTGCTGCTGCCTGCTCCCGTTTTTTATTGTTGCTTACCCGATATTTCTGTTACTGGCTCCCATCCGGTGACTTTGTTCTCTACATATTGTTATTTGCTCCCCAACAGCCTGTTCATATTTATACTTGTATTGCACTTACAATTTAATGGAGAAACAACACTCCAGGCCATCACCCTCTCCCACTATGACCCCTGCTCAACAGGACCTCAATTTTGTTAGGGATGATGACTCCTTTTATATGAGGGTTTGTGAACCACTTGACAAAAATGCCCGCAATAAACTGTGAGCCGAATGTCCACGACCCAATGTGCCGGGTATAGCATGTGATACACCTTCACCATTAAGGGCTGGATCCAACAGGTCATCTGTTTAATTGGCTTTAGCCACAGAAATTTGCAAGGCCATACTCCTCAAAACTGAGCTGAAACTAGTTAATATGGCCATCACCAAGCCAGACCCACAAGCTAAAGACATTTGTTTTGGTGACAACATCATGAAGGAACTGGGCTCCTTTGTACATGCCTTCACTGCTCTGGACAAAGCCTTGTGGAATCACAACGTATGGCATTTCAAATCCGTCCGATTCGGCCACTCATCTGCCCTATGGTGTTTCACCAAACTGTTAAAACCAGTTATGAATTTCCTATGCAGGAAAGGTGTGCGGTCAATCATTTCTTTGGATCTTATTGATTATGTCTCAAGTCATAGCCACATTACAAACTCATCTGACGTGGACTCTAGACCTGTTACAAGAATTGGGGTTCCTTATCAATTGGGAAAAGTCATCCCTTACTCCATCTCAGAGTATGGAATTCCTCAGATTCAACATCAATTCGATCCATGGCTTATATGGCATTACACCTCCTGAACTAGAAGGTGAAATCTATCAGGAAGGAGATCAAGAAGGATCTGGTAACTATGGTAACTATCTGGCACCAGGCTCGATTCATAGGGTTGCTGTCAGCATCCATCAAAGCCATTTTTTCCCGGTCCTCTCCATTACAGAGCGCTACAACAACTGAAGATACACCTTTACATCGCAGGTTGGCCTATGATCACTCTGAGCCTCTGGACTGTGAGGCAAAGTGGAGCTCTCTTGGTGGCTCACCTACATGGATGCATGGAATCGGAGAGCAATGTTCGGCTCAGTGCCAGACTTGATTATGAAATCAGACGCAAGTATGCTAGGTTGGGGCACGCAATGCGGTCCTATCTCCACAGGTGGACTATGGTCTCTGCACGAAAAGAAGTTGCATATCAACTGTCGGGAGCATCTATCCGGAGAATTTGCAGTCCAGAGTTTCACAGGAACATCCCAGAATTGCTCTATCCTTTTGAGGATGGACAACACATCTGGCAGTTCATTACAGCAACCACCTTGGTGGGACAAGCTCTTTTGCCCTCTCACATCATATGAAGACTTTTTGGTAGTTCTACCTAGCGCACAATGTATCAGTGCAAGAGGAGCACATACCGGGTTTATCCAATATGGATGGGGATTGGAACTCCTGTCAATTCAAAAATTCTGGAGATTGGAGACTTATTGCATCAATTTTCCACTGTCTGCTGAGCCTGTGGGGTCCATTGGACATCAACCTATTTGCTTCCCATCTAAACTCTCACCTTCCTCGGTTTTTTCTACAATTTTGGCCGATGACCAGACATTACGCCTTTCCTCCCTTCTGTCTGATCCCTCATACATTGATCCATATTCGCCGCAGTGGGACATCACTCATGTTAATAACTCCTTGGTGGGAATCTTTTCCATCTACTTCCACCAAGCCATGATCTGGTGACAGATCTCTTGGGGTCCCAACATCCGCTACTGACTGCGGGTCAGCTTCCACTTTTGGCTTGGTTGCTTTCAGGGGTCCCTAGTTCATCCCTGGCATTCCACAGTCAACTTTGGCACTCCTGGAGGGAGCTTGGGCACCAGGTACCAGACGAGATACAGCCTGGGATCCTGGGATACATGGGCTGGTTGGTGCGTGGAACATCACTCAGATCCCATTAATCTAATTAAGGCGCCTGTGAGCCTTAATTTGCGTTTTCTTTCATCTTTGTTTGATAATGGTCGGGCATATCACACCATTAATGTTTATCCGTTTGCTATCTCTGCGGGGCATTCGGGTTTTGTTTGTGTTCCCGCAGGGAAACAGGTCTTGGTGTGTAAACTTCTCAAGGGTATACGTTTGGCTAGACCTCCTCTACCTTGTTACTTTACCCTATGGGATGTAGTATTGTTGCTTTTCCAACATTGACCTGATAATGACTATCTCTGCAACAACTATCTTCTAAACTGGTGATGTTATGTTGCTTGATTTATTGCAAGCGAGTTTCGCTTCTTGTTCTTTCACTCCGGATGGTGTTTTGTTTAACATTTCTAAATTAACTAAAACTTCTATTTCTTCTGCTTTTATCCTGAGTTCCCACAAACCCCCAGATGGTCCCCAGTCTGTTTTAAAGAGTATGAACTCCGAACTTCTCCTTTGCGTGTTCCTTCAAGGCCGGATTTGTTCTAAACATTGCGTAAACCGCATAAATTAGTTTCTACTACCTCATTGGTTAGATGGGTTAAATGGGTGTTGCAAGAAGCTGGAATTGACACTTCAGTATTTTGGCCCCATTCCACAAGAGGGACCACAGCTTCTAAAGCGTTTTCCCCGGGTTGTTGTTTGGAAGATTTGATGAAATCAAATGAAAAAATCACGTGAATGCACGTTTTGGGAATTCTATTTTCGGGCTCCTTGTCATTTTGCTTCTCCGGTGATACCCCAGCTTTGAACAAGCATAATATGAGCCTCCGTGTATTTATAAATTAACATAGTTTACTAATAAATTATGATGTAGTCATGAATTATAAAGACATTTAGGTGAGTATTATTCCCACCAGATTTAAGTTCGATACAATCCTTAAATTTTTCCTTCCCATGTTAATGGGTGATGTTGTAATTCTGATAGTTGATGTCATGTATTTGATTTTATTATGAGATGTCTGCTGATTGCATATGACGGATATTTCATTACCTTACCAGGTTTACCATACCTTTTTTTATTTCTTTATAGCTTGAAAATTCGTCGATCTTGCCTGGTTTCTCAGTCCCTGCCGGATGTTGCAACGGTGGTTTCATTTTCCTGATACAGTCGTCATTGTTTTGTGATAATGTACTTGTTTTTTTCGTTTGAAGTTATGGTTGGATTTTTTCTCTTCACACAAATAAAGAAGAAGTGGTTTATATTACACTAGACTTTATAGGGGAGGGGAGGAAAGTATTATATGGAATATGTTCTTATTGGTCAAGTTTTTTAATATATTCTCTTTGCTGATGAGGGAAATTAAAGAAAGAGATAAGCATAATACTCACTTCCGTGTCTTTATAAATCATGACTTTACGTCATAATTTATTTATTAGTAAAATCTAGCAATTATGATACATATTCGTGTCACTTTTCAAGCGCATAATCAGCATAAAAGGAGTAGCAATTATGATAAAGAAAAATATAACCTTAGATTTTTAAAACATATGGCAAGATCAGGATGAAAGAATCCTATTTTGAAAGTGTACTATGAGCAGTTTGAAGATAACATTAGCAATCATATATGCCACAAACTTTAACCAGCATTCATTTATTTGCCAGACCCTTTAAAAATTAAGAAATTACCGTATGTATCGGCGTATAACACGCGCCGGCGTATAACACGCACCTCATTTTAAGAAGGAAATTTTAGGAAAAAAAACTTAAATTTCAAATAAAGAACTTTGAAGCCCAATATGCCATTTTAATATGCCAGGATATTGCCCCCAATATGCCATTTAATATGCAGGATATTGCCCCCAATATGCCATTTAATATGCAGGATATTGACCCCCAATATGCCATTTTAATATGCCAGATATTGCCCCCAATATGCCATTTTAATATGCCAGGATATTGCCCCCAATATGCCATTTAATATGCAGGATATTGCCCCCAATATGCCATTTAATATGCAGGATATTGCCCCTAATATGCCATTTTAATATGCCAGATATTGCCCCCAATATGCCATTTTAATATGCCAGGATATTTGCCCCCAATATGCCATTTAATATGCCAGGATATTGCCCCCAATATGCCATTTAATATGCATGATATTGCCCCCAATATGCCATTTTAATATGCCAGATATTGCCCCCAATATGCCATTTAATATGCAGGATATTGCCCCCAATATGCCATTTTAATATGCCAGATATTGCCCCCAATATGCCATTTAATATGCCAGGATATTGCCCCCAATATGCCAGGATATTGCCCCCAATATGCCAGGATATTGCCCCCAATATGCCATTTAATATGCAGGATATTGCCCCCAATATGCCATTTTAATATGCCAGATATTGCCCCCAATATGCCATTTAATATGCAGGATATTGCCCCCAATATGCCATTTTAATATGCCAGATATTGCCCCCAATATGCCATTTAATATGCCAGGATATTGCCCCCAATATGCCAGGATATTGCCCCCAATATGCCAGGATATTGCCCCTTAGTATGCTCGTTATGCCACCTTCCTCCCCCAGACCCCAGTACTTACCTCGTTCCTGCTCTGTCCCCCGGTGCTCTGAAGCTGCGTAGCTGTGAGGGAAGCGTTGTGAGCTCCCCTCCAGCCGCGCGGGCAATAAAGTTTGTTTAAAAAAAAACACACTTTATTGACCGCGCGGCTGGAGGGGAGCTCACAACGCTTCCCTCACAACCACGCAGCTTCAGAGCACCGGGGGACAGAGCAGTAACGAGGTAAGTTTTAGATTATTTTTTTTTCGGCGTATAACACGCACACACAATTTTTCCCCTATTTTCAGGGAGAAAAAGTGCGTGTTATACGCCGATAAATACGGTAAGTGGAAATGCATATAATTGCTAAGCAGAGATTTAAACTTTATTCTAGAACTTTTATTAGACACATCAGATAATGTTCCACATATACCATATTCCAGTAGGAAGAGGGTTAAAAAGGCATTAGTAACATTGCAAGTAGTGGACATCTGGAGCCTTAGCCTTAGGGGAGTGCGACCAGCAGCAAAAAAAAAAGTTTAAAAAAAAGTTTGCTGATAGAGGCACTGGATTGTGGAGATCAAAAGATCCCCTCACCAGCCCTCTGCTGATAAGCTCTGCTGGATCCGGTGAGGGGGCAGAGCTCACCGGTTGAGAGGTGTAGCTCCATCCCTACCCTCCATCCATCCCTGCTGCTCGCGCTCCTCATGCTTAGTCACAATGCAGGGTATCGGAAATCTGTATTTCTCCAACTCTATCTCATCCTAAATCCATTCCCATTAATAGTGATTTAGTAGGGTTTGCCTATAGTTGGAGAGGTGGCTATATTCTTTTATAATATTCATAAGTGTATTAAGTGATTTTCTTGGTTGTTCAATAGTTATTAAGATTTAGTCCGCTTATAGTCTTATCTTTGCTACTTCTTCTGGATTCTTGCTAGTCTTTAAAATTGGAACAATATTGCCCTTCAGAATCTCTTCTGGTGCAAAAGATTTTTTAAAACACAGCATCTGGAATGGACATTGTAATTGTGCATATATGCGTAATAGTAATTTTTTTTTATTTTTGTGTGAAATTTCTACAGACCCAAATCAATATTTTGGAAATAATTACTGACCTAAAAGCCTGAAGTCTTCCTGGTTTGCATCTTACAACTGTTTAGCAAATCATGCTTGTGGAATTTGTGTGATATGCAAAAGGGAAGGCGGGATCATGGGAATCATACATCAAACTTCCCGGATTTGTCTTACATTGAGATTTACCCAATCCAATGTTATGCAATTTATATCTTAAATTGGTTTGTGCTTTATAATGGTATAGTTACATTCATATAGTATGCTTTCGTGAAGATTTCCTTGCATGCATTTACAACTGTCTGGGGAATCATGTTTCTGCAATCGGGATATTATACAGAATTTACAAATGTAGAGGTTGTTTAAATATCTTACGAAAACTGACTACCACTCAAGATGAATAGACTAATAGAATATTTGGAATGGACACTGTATATGTGTATATAGGCGTAATGAATTAATCTTTTAATGAAATTGGGTACTTTATAATGGAAACTGATAAAAAAAAAATCTCTCTTTTTCTCTCTCTTTTGCACATGCATATGATTATGTTAATGCTTTTTAACTAATTAGTGAAATAGTAGATACTTTGGATATATTAATGTATTATTTTTTTTTTTTTAAATTAAGCACACTATAATGGTAAATTACTTCTTTCCTGTCTCTCTCTTTCACTAAGGCTCACTAGATTAGGCACCTTATAAATGTAAGCCGGTACAATTGCTTTTGAAATTAAAATTTTACTCATCTTAGAATAATAAACTTAATATTTAAATTAGGCACGGCAAAATTGCTTATAAGTATGTTAGGGGATTTAAATAATAGAATCTACTTAAGTATCTGCACTCTATATATATATATAGGGGTTTAAAGGACTATGAAATTATATATTACTCACTTTGAATAGAATAACTCACTAGCTAAATTAGGCACTGTAACTTGCACATAATTAGGTGAACGGAAATGGAATCCTATGTGGAACACTAGGTACTTATAGCAGCACAGTTTTTTTTATTAACTCGGGCACTTTACAGTGGTAAAGAAATAGGTTCCTTGAAACAGAAAGCAAAGGGAAGAAAAATTAGGAATGAATTGAGGCATCTCGATGGGAGATCAGGGTAGAAACAGTATTTATGTTAAACTATTTAGTTATTCAAATAATTTGTGAAATAGTAGAAGCAGTATGAAACTAAATATCACCCATTTAGAATAGAATAATATACTACCTAAATTAGGTACTGTAACTTGCACATAATTAGGCGAATGGAAATTGAATTCAATGTGGAGTATTAGGTACTTATAGTAGGTCAGTTTTCTTATTAACTCGGGCACCTAGTGAATCCTATGTGGAATACTAGGTACTTACAGCAGGTCTGTTTTCCTACTAATTCAGGCACCTTACAGTTGAAAAGAAACTTGTTCCTTGAAATAAAAAAATTAGGAATGAACTGAGGTATCTCGTGGAGAGATTATGGCAGAAACAGTATTTCTCCTCTTTTTCTTTTTTTTTTTCTTTTCCTTCTCCTCTTTCCTTCTCCTTTCTTCTTTTGTTAATTAGGGTTACAGCAATTGTTATCTGATTCTGGAAATTCCCGTCAAACAGATATTAAGAATAAGTGATATCTGTAATATTATGTGTCGGTCCTTTCCCTCATCCTCTCTACCCTCATCTCCAGTAGAACGCTCACCTTTGATAGACGGAGTTTGGGGGGGAGGGAGAGAGAGAGTATACAGGTAGGATATAATCCACAGATTACTAGGCTCTCCAGCAGACCCACACCTCCTCGCACTCTACCTGGTGGTTTAAGGGAGATTTAACTTCGGTTAGAGACAGGTTCTCTGACTAGAGTGAACTTGTGTGTGATGTCTGATTGTTTGAATGGAAGTGTCTGGTATGGGTGCCGCGGCGGGGCTTGGGGGACGGAGGCGGGGAAGGAGGCTCAGGAGAGCGGAATGAAGATATACTATGACCCACCTTAAATTGATGACTCTGAATTCACAGGGATTGAACTCTCCTTACAAAAGAGCCTTTCTCTATGATACCATGATTAAAGGCGGGGTGGACATTGCCTTCATACAGGAGACACATTGGACCCATGAGGAAGACAAATTTTGGAAATATACTATGTACCCCACTTTGTTTTCGGCCTCTCTTATGTCTAAGAAAAAAAGGGGAGTAGCCATACTAATATCATCAAAGATCAAATTTGAATATATTCACCACGAAGCAGACGTGGAAGCCCGTAGGCTGATTTTGGTATGCAAACTTAATGATGTTATTTATACCCTAGTTAACCTCTATGCTCCCTCGGAGGGCACTATTCGATTTCTGAATACATCACTTGATTCCATTGAAAAAATATCTAGAGGCTTTTTGATAATGGCTGGAGATTTTAACGCAATTGCCAACTTCGACTTGGACCGACAATCTAAAAGGATTATAAAAGGTGAGCTATGTATGAAGAAGGCAGCGGAGACCTTCGCAGCTTGCCTGTTCAGAAATAACCTCTACGATGTATGGAGATCACTCCACCCAGGGGACAAAGATTACTCATTTTTTTCGTGTGTACATGCAACTTACTCTAGGATCGATTGTTTCATGGTGAGAGGTTCCATGTTGAGTAGATGCGTCAGGGCCAACATAGGGAATATCACCTGGTCTGATCATGCCCCGGTGGTAATTGAGATCAAGGGGAACTCGCAATACGGCTCTCGAAATAACTGGAGAATGGATGATCGAGTGGTGTCCTCCGATGATATTAGGAGGAGACTACTTGAGCAAGCTAAAGCCTTTGTCGAGGACAATGATAACGGATCGGTGTCTGAACAGACCCTATGGTGTACATTAAAGTGTGTTATGAGGGCTCACTTAATTAAGGAAGGTGCAAAACAAAAGAAACTAAGAGAGAAAGACCTAGCTGACCTCTATATAACCCTTTCTGGGCTGGAGGGGAAGAACAAACTAGTTACAACAGATCAAAGGACTAGATAAATACAAGAAATACAGGGTCAGATTAAGAGTGCTTTCAGAATGAAAGCTGAAACCATGCAGCAACGTCTGAAAAGCAGATGGTACTGTAATAATAATAGAACTAATAAAGAGCTGACTAAGAAACTAAAAGCACAGACTGCTCAAACAAGAATTAAAAAAATAGTTAAAGGAGGCAAGACCATCCTTGCTCCTGAAAAAATTGCCGCGGCTTTTAAAGAGTTCTATGAAGCGCTCTATGGTCTACCCCAGCCTTCAACAACCTTATCGGATCTGAAGGAGTTTCTGAGATCTCTGAATCTTCCTAATCTTTCACCAGATAAACTAGCTTCTATTAGTCACCCGATCATTAACGTTGAAGTTGTTAATACCATAAGGGAACAAAGAAGTGGTAAGGCTCCAGGACCCGATGGTTTTACTACACTCTTTTATCAGATATTAGAGCCAGTGATTTCCCCGCTGCTGGTTAGACTTTATAATACAATCGGTAGAGAGGATGAGTTTCCTGAGGAGATGCTGGAGGCCGTAATTTCCCCGATTCCGAAGCCAGGAAAGGACCCAGAACTGGTGGGTAATTATAGACCCATTTCACAAATTAATATAGATGTGAATTTTTTTTCTAAAATTTTGGCAAACCGTCTGAAAGGGGTTATTCATGATCTAATCCATACCGATCAGGCTGGCTTTATGCCAGGAAGAGAGGGGCTTGAAAACACCAGACGGATTTTTGGTATCATGGAATATGCCCACCAAAAGAAAATCCCTACAGTCCTCGTTGCACTCGATGCTGAAAAAGCATTTGATAGGGTGGACTGGAGATTTATGTCAGAAACCCTCCAATCATTCGGCATAACTGGTAGATTCCATGAACTGATAATGACTCTCTATACAAAACCTCGGGCAAAAATCGTGGGTCCTTTCCTGGCCTCCGAGTTTTTGAATATCCATAATGGGACGAGACAGGGCTGCGCTTTGGCACCTCTCCTCTACGCTTTGACAATGGAACCATTTGCTCAGTATTTGAGGAAGTCACAGGACATTAAAGGAGTGCAGATAGGATCAGAGGAACATCTTATAACGCTCTACGCTGACGATGTTCTTCTCTCCCTGACTCACCCGCAAACATCGGTTCCGGCCTTATTGGAAGCCATAGAGACGTATGGTTCATTTTCCAACTACGAGATTAACCTTCTCAAAACTCAAATTGTTCCCCTTTGCTGCTCAGTAGAGGACCGAAGAATACTGGCCTTACTTGGTTGGAAGGCGAAAGGGAAGGAGCATATAGAATATCTGTGTATAAAAATAGGGAGTCAAATAGACAGAATAGTGCCCTTTAATTATAAGACCTTATTACTAAATCTCCAGAAATTAACCTCACAATGGATAAAACTAGAAACATCTTGGATGGGACGCATTAATATACTCAAATCATATATACTGCCCAAATTAGTTTATCTATTCAGGACCATACCATATAGTGTCCCAAGTAGTGTCTTGAAGGAGTTCGACCTCCTTTTTGCCAGATTTGCTTGGTCAGCAAAAAAACCTTGTATTCCAAGCCACATCCTCAAACATGACATAAGCTAAGCAACGATGGAGTGGGATATCCCGACCTCCATAGAATCTACGAAGCTGCACAATTGATGCATGCAATGGCATGGAACAATCAAAATATTAATACTAAAAAAGGCTGGTTCAGTCTGGAGACCTCAATTTGTAATAATAGTGATCCATCCCTACTACTCTGGTTGCCTTCAAGATTCTACAAAAACATGGGGATCAATTGTAATTCACTGCACGATGTGTATACCTCACTACATAAAATTAAGAAAGCCAGAGGTACGAGAGAATCCTTATCAAAGGCAGCACCCCTTCAGATACTTACCTTGTGTATACCTAACATGTCCCTATCGAACTGGTTGTCGGTAGATATTAAAACGATCGGAGATCTATTTAAGAACGACACAATGCTCTCCTTCGATTCCCTGACAGGAAGCTATAACCTCCCAAGATCGGAACTCTTTAACTTTATTAGAATTAGATCCTTCTTTAAGGCGCTGAATTGGAAGTTTTTCTGATCTCTGTTAGTAATAAAAATCTAATAGCGAAGGCTCAACGTTTTTTTGCCGGGGAGGAGATGGTTGGAAAATCTTTGGCATTTTCTCAATGGGAATTAGAAATGGGGAAATCATTTTCCATCCAAGATTGGTTTAAAGCTTGGTGCGAGATTAGAAAGGCGATACATTGTATCAGCATACAAGAACAATACTACAAACTTACGCACAGGTGGTATTTAGTCCCGGCTCGTATGGCAAAATTTGACCCAAGTGTCAACAACCTTTGCTGGCGATGCCAAAAATCATTAGGATCCCAATTCCACACATGGTGGGATTGTGACCTTTTACAGCCGATAAGACAAAAGGTGTCTGAGTTAGTGGACTGGGTCACCGGGGGAAAAATAAACTTACCCCACAACATTTTCTGTTCCACCTGGAATTGCCTGACCAAGATCCTAATAGAAGAGCGTTAATCATAAATATATTGGCGGCCTTTAAAATCTGCCTCGCTCGGTACTGGAGGAAAGTGGAGATCCCCCAATGGTCAGAGATTAAGGGGCTGATAAAATTCCAGGCGGAATCTGAAAAATATTTCTACCTAAACCCTAATCATGAGCCCAATAGATGTAAATATCAAAAAATCTGGGCACGCTGGTTAGAATCCCTGGACTAATCGTAAGTAAAGAGTGTGCCTTCCCTCTCTTTCTGATTTAATGCAATCCTTGTGATTTCAAAATGGATTTCGACAAGATAAAGGAAAACGGTGTGAGGTCAGTAAGTTATGTAGCTCCTAAACCCCTCCTCCCACCCCCTGAGAACTGTCACAGTATGATGGGTATGAATGCTTGTTGGGTGATGATTGGGTCAGTTTGGCTGAATGATAGGAGTATGAACTATGCAGAGCCCGAATCTGGTAATTCAAACTATACGGATTCCCCGCCCCATAGCGGGGACACTACCCCTGTGGGGTTAATGTGGAGTGGTGGACAGGGAGGTTGGGGGACCGACTATGATATGTGTCACACTATGTTATTTGGATATAATCTATTAAGGGCTAACTATAATCCGAGCTCTACTGAGAATGTAATGTATGTGATTTGATTGTTTGTCTTTTTTATATTATATTTGAGAAAATAATAAAGATTATAACAAAGAATCTCTTCTGGTATGGTATCTCTTTCTATAAATTCATTAAACATTCCAGCTAACCTCGGGCAAGCATTCCTGAAAACAGTTTATAGAAGGACCCATCATATCCATCAGGTCCCGGTGCTTTTTTTCTTTGCTAACAGAGCAACATAGTAATTTAGGTTGAAAAAAGACACAAGTTCATCAAGGTCAACCCTTCTACCTATCATTCCAGCTTTTGATCCAAAAGAAAGCAAAAACCCCTAAGGAAGCTATTTCGTATTTTGCCTCCTAGGGGGAAAAATTCCTTCTTGACTCCAAGGGGCAATCAGATTTCTCCTTGGATATATAAGCTCTATTAGTAATGCTTATTCTGTTATTGATAGCCCTGTATGTTCTGCTTTTCAAAAAAAAAAAACATCCAGACCATGTTTAAATGCATCTATTGTGGTTGATAGCACTACCTCTTTTTACAGTGAGTTCCATAACTTTATTGTCCTTACCATAAAGAATCCCTTCCTTTGCTGTCTATGAAATCTTTGCTCTTCCAGTCTCAGGGGGTGACCTCTTGTTCTTTGTAGATTTCTGTTAATGAACAGGTCACTGGAGAACTCTTTATTTTGGCCCTGCACATATTTATATAATGTTATCATATCCCCTCTGAGATGCCTTTTTTCTAACATATATAAATGCAATTTTTTAAGTCTCTCTTCATAACTAAGATCCTCCAATCCCCTTATTAATTTTGTAGCTCTCCTTTGCACTTTTTCTAGTTCCTTAATATCCTTTTTAAGGACTGGTGCCCAGAATTGTACTGCATATTCAAGATGAGGTCATACCATTGATTTGTAAAGAGGCAAGATGATATCCTCTTCCCGTGAATCTATACCTCGTTTTATACATGCCAATATCCTATTGGCCCTTGCAGCGGCTGACTGGCATTGGGCACTGTTGCCAAGCTTGTTATCTACAATTATTCCTAAATCCTTTTTATTAGTAGTTTTTCCCAGGGAAATACCATTTAAAGTATAGGTTGCTTTGTTATTATTTTTCCTGTAATACATAACTTTACATTTGTCTATATTTAACCTCATTTGCCACTTTACTGCCCAGTCCCCCACTCTGTGCAAATCTTCCTGCAAAGAAAAAACATCAAGATTAGTCTTTATTACTTTACCTAATTTTGTGCCATCAGCAAACACGGAGACATGGCTCTCAGCACAATGTGGGAGATCATTAATGAACAAATTAAAAAGAAGAGTGCCTAAAACAGACCCCAGAGGTACTCCGCTCAATACCCTGGTCCAATTTGAGGTTTTTCCATTTACAACAACCCTTTGTGTTCTATCTTTTAGCCAGTTTTCAATCCAAATACATACATTTGCCCCCAAACCTATTTCTCTCAATTTGTAGAGTAACCTTTTGTGTGAAACTGTATCAAATGCTTTCGCAAAATCCAAATAGATCACATCAACTGCCACACCTAGATCTATATTTTTACTGACTTCTTCATAGAATGTTATTAAGTTTGTTTGACAAGACCTGTCTTTCACAAAACCATGTTGACTTTTACTAATTATATTCTGATTCAAGATGTATTCTTGAGTGTATACCTTTAGCAATCCTTCAAATAATTTCCTCACTACAGATGTCAAGCTCACTGGCCTATAATTACCCGGCAGAGATTTTGATCCCTTTTTAAATATTGGAATGACATACGCCTTTTGCCAGTCTGTTGGCACTATACCTGAACTGAAAGAATCCCTAAAGATCATATATAGTGGCCTGGCCAGAATTATACTTACCTCTCAGGACCCTTGGGTGTATACCATCTGGCCCTGGGGCCTTGTCTATCTTAACAGAGTTTAATTGCTGAAGCACTTTTTCCTGTGTCAGCCAATCCCATGTTTGTGGTGACTGTTCCATAACTTCCGGTAGCAGGGGCTCATCCATCGGTTCTTCCTTAGTATAAACAGAAGAAAAGTATTTAAAATGTCTGCTTTCTCTCTGTCCTCACTTACCAAATTTCCTATTTGGGATAACAAGGGCTCAACATTTTCCCTTTTTAGCTTTTTTCCATTTATATATTTATAAAACATTTTGGGGTTTGTTTTACTCTCCTTAGCAATCCTTTTCCCGTTTTCCAATTTAGCCATTTCAATTGCTTTTTTGCAGGCTTTGTTGGCTTCTTTGTACTCTATAAATGATAATGCTGTTCCCTTGCTTTTATAATGTTTGAATGCCATTTTCTTGTTTTGTACTTCCTATTTCACGTAACCGGTAAGCCACATTGGTTTTAATTTGTGTCTTTTGCATTTGTTTCCCAAAGGTATATGTTGGGATGTATACTTTTGTAATGTGTGTTTAAAGGAATTCCACTTGTCTTCTGTAGCTAGTCCAGAAAACAACTGTTCCCAGTCTAAATGTTCAATTGATGACCTTACTCCATCAAAGTTGGCCCTTCTAAAATTAAGTGTTTTGGTGGCGTAGTTACCAATTTGCTTCTCTGTTTTAGTTGATTAGTCAGTGCTTGATCCGCCCTGTTACCCCTGTAATACCATCAGGTTTTTAGAGCTGTTAAGGTCTTATTTGCCCTATCTATAAGTACCCTGTTGATTCTCTCCTGACTTTCCGTTATTTTTTCAGTTACTTGTCTCGAATGGGATTGTTTGTTAAGTTTATTTTGCTTGAACAACAAAATATAGAGGTCTGTCAATCTTGCTTCTGCATTATTTTTAGCTCTAGCACCCAACTTGATAAAATGCCCCCGAATTACTGCTTTATATGCACACCACAAAGTGAATTGGGAGGTCTCATCAATGTTGTTTTCATGAAAATACTGAGCTGTTGTGTTTTTAATATACTCAATATCCTCTTCTTTTTTTTTAAAAGATAGTCATTCAATCTCCAATCAGATTGTAACTTTGCAATTGTCTCCTTTATGCCTGTGGTGACCAAATTATGGTCTGACCAAGTAATTTAATGCATTTTTATTTTGTCAACTTGTGACAGAAAGGAGACATCCCCTATAACTAAATCTATAAGTGAGTAAGCACAATATGTCTTGGAGAAAGATTTTTTTTTAAAAAAACAGGATGGCTACACCTCTTTTCTTTTTCCCCCCCTGCGAGGCTGTTAAGCAGAGAGGGAATCTTCGTGATTTTATCTGAACTACATCCATGGTTCTCCAGCATGTGTCTTGTACGAAACACGTCATTGTGTTCCTTCCAAAGCCGATGCAGCAAGATTGATCTCTTTTGCAGTGAATTGAGACCCCCCTCCACGTTATCCGACCCTCACTCGACCAGTAACCATCCACTTCAACAGAGTCCACATTCAAAACAACATAGAACACATAGATGTCGCACACCCCCAGGTGTGTATGCAGCATTCCGTCTACAAGCTTTCCCTCTTTGTAGCGGAATTCATTAGCCATCTCCCCTTCAGATGGCACTTGGAGCTGGAGTTGTGACACAAAGGCTTTTGATACTACTCCCCCCTCCCCTACTGCATTCCTCTTCCCCTCACCCGGCCCTATCATTATATAAAATCATAACAGCAATTATTAACATTAATATAACATGGACACCTTTCCATTTTTTTTCTTTTCCCCTCCCCATTTTCATCCACTTAAGTGATTAACCCCTTGAAGATGTAAATATTCTCCCTTCATATTGACATTAAATAATTGGTTTAATTGGTGGTTCTATTTCAGTTTAGTTTACCCTCCCTCTCTCCATCCTCTTCTGCCCCGTACAAATAAAATAGATACCAGCAGAAGAAGATGGAGAGGTAGGAGAGAGAAAGACATAGAACCCCCACTCCCTCCCCCCAAAAAACTTAATTTACTATAATGCATTTTAAATTCTTTGCGTCGCAATATGGACCCAAGTGAGAGGGAAAATAAATAACAAAAAAAACTGATCGCTTTTATGGTGAATTGAAAGACACGTTACTAATTATGCTGTCCTATCTCTCATAGGTGTGTCTATTAAACCTTTTTTCCCCTTAAATCCTTACCCTTATAACCAGGGTCGTCTTTAACGCGGGGCAAACCGATGGGCCCACTGCCCATGCACATCCTTAACTGCTACCTGCACTATGCGATCAGCACTGATCGCATAGTACAGGTGTGCCCAAAATGTGGTCGTCCGGACACAGAGGTGCACTCCGTGTGCCATCGTCACCGGTAGCTGCACCTCTTATGTGTCCTGATGTTGTGCACATAAGCCTGTGTCGCGTGAGGGGGGAAATCTCTGCCCCCTTACACACAGGGCATGTTAGATGTCCTTGACATCCCGGTGCTCAGAAGAAATGGAGCCACACACAGAAGAAACACCCCCTCATTGCAAATCAAAGGTAAATGAGCAGGGAGGGTGACAAACAACCTTATAAAGAAAAGTTATGTGTGTGTGTAAGTGTGTCTGACTGTGTAAGGTTGTCTGTGTAGGTCTGACTGTGTGTGTAAGTGTCTCTACCTGACTGTGTAAGGATGTCTGTGTAAGTCTGTGTGTGTAAGTGTGTCTATCTGACTGTGTAGGATTGTCTCTGTAAGTCTGTGTGTGTAAGTGTGTCTAGCTGACTATGTAAGGTTGTCGTGTGTGTAACTGTGTCTATCTGACTGTGTAATGTTGTCTGTGTGTGTCTATCTGACTGTGTTAAGGTTGTCTGTGTAAGTCTGACTGTGTGTCTGTGTGATTGTAAGTGTGTCTATCTAACTGTGTGTAAGGTTGTCTATCTGTGTGCATTTGTACAGCCCATGTACACATTTTCTCACATTTTATATACTCAGAACGAGTGTGTGTGTGCGTGTGTTTATTTTCTTTTTAGGGAGGTATTAGGCTGAATCGTGGGATTGCATGCCGGGCATGGGGGTCGGGGTCCATAGAGTCCAAACTAATGTTTGACCAAGGTCCAATCATTGTTAAAGACGGCCCTGCTTATAACTTAATTTACTGTCATGCATTTTAAATTCTTAAAGTGAAGAATTTAAAAAAAAATATATATCTTTCCTCTATTTCTTTATCATTTGTGATTGTCAAAACCTGCATAGTGAAGCACATCCTCTTACTGATTACTCTATCTCATACTATATCCTGTATTTGTATTAAACTTTTCCTTTACGTTCTTATCCATATTGCTTAATTTGCTAAAATGCATTATATTTCTACCCCTCTACTCCCCCAGTATCTATATATTCACCATAGTGAAATACACTATCTACTAATTGTGCTGTCTCATAAATATATGTATTAATACCTTGATCGTATTACTTGATTTACTAACGTGGGTTATATTTCTTCATCCTGCTCCACTACTCCCCCACTACCTATAGACTCTCATCCCCATCATTAAAGACAGAGCTATCATAATCATACTGATTTTCTTTTAAGCCAATTGTCCAATTTTTCAGGCGTATCAAACACAAAGGTATAAGAGTCATATGTAAGAACATTTTTGACGTATCTTATATCATTTTCTGTTATCGCTGTTGATTGTGCAAACAGCCATCTCTTAGCTCTTGTGTGGTAGGATAAGTCCATTAAGATCTTAATGTCCTGGTATGGCTCTGGCTGAATCACAAGAAAATGGCATTCAAACATTATAAAAACACGGGATCAGCATTATCATTTATAGAGTACAAAGAGACCAACAAAGCCTGCAAAAAGGCAATTAAAATGGCTAAATTGGAAAATGAGAAAAGGGTTGCCAAGGAGAGTAAAACTAACCCCAAAATGTTATCCCAAATGGGAAATTTGGTAAGTGAGGACAGAGAGAAAGCAGATATTTTAAATACTTTTTTTTCTTCTGTTTATACTAAGGAAGAGCAGATGGACGAGCCCCTGCTACAGGAAGTTATGGGACATTCGCCGCAAACATGGGATTGGCTGACACAGGATAAAGTGCTTAAGCAATTAAACTCTGTTAAGATAGACAAGGCCCCAGGACCAGATGGTATACACCCAAGGGTACTTAGAGAGTTAAGCATAATTCTGGCCAGACCACTATTCATGATCTTTAGGGATTCATTCAGTTCAGGTACAGTGCCAACAGACTGGCGAAAGGCTAATGTCATTCCAATATTTAAAAAGGGATCAAAATCTCTGCCAGGTAATTATAGGCCAGTGAGCTTGACATCTGTAGTGGGGAAACTATTTGAAGGATTGCTAATGGTATACACTCAAGAATACATCTTGAACCAGAATATAATTAGTAAAAGTCAACATGGTTTTGTGAAAGACAGGTCTTGTCAAACAAACTTAACCCCTTAACGACAGATGACGTGCCAGGCACGTCACGGCAAAATGAGGACTTGCCGACATGTGACGTGCCTGGCACGTCATGGACTAAATCAAGCAAAGAAAGCGATCTAGAGTCGCTTTCTTTGCTCTTTCAGTGTTGGCACAAAGCCTCTATGTAGAGGCTTTGTGCCACACTGTTCAAATGTGCAGGGGCGCCGTACGATCACCCCACGAGGTGATCGTATCCGCCATATTAAATATGGCGGCGCCGCCTGCACAAACGATCTTAGGAAGCGAACAGCGTTCGCTTCCTAAGATCAAAAGGTGTTGCTGAAATGCCTGGCCGTGTAGGCATTCAGCAACACCTTAAAATCGTTGGTGTGATCTTCGTGGCCGCTCCGATGAGCGGCCACATCCTCACGATGGAAGGGCAGCGCTGCTGTAAAGATGGCGCTGCCCTTCTGCTGGAGCCGGCAACGGAAGTGACGTAATGTCACTTCCGTTGCATCAGAGGGGGGGGGCTTCACTCGGCAGACCCTATCAGGGTGCCGATTAGAATGGCAAGTGCTCAGATGAGCACTTGCCATTCGTTGTCAAAGGCAATATTTACAAATATTGCCTTTGACAGTGTTAGATCTGCCTCCCTCTCCTCACTTGCGTTCTGGTGAGGGAGAGAGACAGATCAGTATTGTTATAGTCAGTTATATTAGTTATTTTCTATATTTTAATAAATTGTGAGACCCAAAGGCTTTTTTCAAAGCCATTCCCTGTGTTTAACCCCTTCCCTGCTTTTTGATCACTGTGTAAAATAGTGATCTTGCACACCAGCACATTTTTGCTGTCTGTGCAGTTTTTTTTAGAGGTTAATATTTTTTTACTGTATTTATTACAGTGCTATTAACCTCTTCTTTGCCGTAGATCATTGCTTTTCATTGATCCGGCTTGCAGCAGTACTTTTTTGCTGTCTGTATATTTTTTTTTTGAAACCCGCTAGGGGCAATTGAACCCGCTAGGGGGCCACGTAAAGTAAAATTTTAATACATTTATATTATTATGTCTGAGCGCATGTACAGCGCTGAGGAGGCTTATGCCATCCTCGCCTCAGATTCTGAGGCCACTGACACAGGGTCAGATTTTGACCCTGGTCAGTTTACCGATACATCTTCTAGTGATGTATCAGTGGCTGCTGGGCCCCCTGCCACAAGGAGTCGTGAGACTCCGGATGGCAGTGCTGCTGAGGAGTGGATAGTGCCTAATCGCTATAGGCCAACTATCCCTCCTTTTACCCCAGTTCCTGGCATCAGTACTGATGTTACAGGATTTACTCCCCTCCAGTTTGTCCAAATTTTTCTGGGGGATGATATACTGGGGGAGATTGTCTCCCAGTCTAATCTATATGCCCAGCAGTTCCACGCTGCTCACCCAACTTCATTTTTGGGAAGGCAGCAATGGGTCCCCATTGACGTGCCAGAATTTCTAAAATTCTGGGCACTAACAATGTTGATGGGTATTATAAAGAAACCCTCCATTCGCTCCTACTGGAGCACAAGCCCCATCTGCAGTACCCCCATTTACGCCCAGTCTATGGGCAGGCAGCGGTATGAAATGCTTCTTCATTTCATGCATTTCAATGATAATAGCCTGTGTCACCCTAGAGAGCACCCCCAGTTTGACAGGCTATTTAAAATCCGCCCCCTGATTACCCACCTCTCTGCCAGGTTTGCAGAGGCTTATACACCTAAAAGGGATATATGCGTGGATGAATCTCTGATGAAGTACAAGGGAAGGTTGAGATTCAAGCAATATATCCCTTCCAAGCGCTCCAGATATGGAGTGAAGGTGTATAAGCTCTGCGAGAGCGAGAGTGGGTACACTCAGGCCTTCCGGGTATATGAGGGAAAAGATAGCCATCTTGACCCTCCAGGCTGCCCAGAACATCTGGGAGCAAGTACCAAGATTGTGTGGGACCTTCTCCTACCCCTTATGAACAAGGGGTACCACTTGTATGTTGATAATTTTTATACAAGTGTACCACTGTTCAAGTTGCTTTATTGTTTTGAAACAGTGGCTTGCGGTACTATTCGTTCTAACCGCAAAGGGTTCCCACAGCAATTGGTACGTACCCGGCTACAAAGGGGGGAGACCTCAGCTCTGCGCCAAGAAGAGCTCTTGGCATTAAAATTCAGGGATAAAAAGGATGTGTGCATGCTCAGCACCATCCATGATGAGAGGACTGTGCAGGTTGCAGTCCGTGGCAGAGCTGAGGTCATCCAAAAGCCAGTGTGCATCAGGGCCTATAATAGGTATATGGGTGGAGTTGATCTGTCAGATCAACTCCTACAGCCCTATCTTATTATGAGGAAGACGAAGGCATGGTATAAGAAGGTCGCAATTTACCTGCTACAAGTTGCGACCTACAATGCGTTTGTGTTGCACAAAACAGCAAACCCCGGAATTAAGCTGTCATTTTTACAGTTTCAGCTTCAGATAATTTCGGGGATCTTATACCAAGATGCACCTGGTCCCCGGGCGGTGATTGGGGGAAACAGACTTGGGGCTACCCATTTTATTTTTAAAATTCCCCCAACTGACAAGAAGCAGAACCCCCAGAAAAGATGCAGAGTCTGTTATAGCAGGGGACAAAGAACGGATACAACCTTTTATTGTCCTGACTGCACTGGGAAGCCAGGACTCTGCATCGGTACCTGCTTCAAAGTGTACCACACAGTTGCCCATTTTTAATTTTTTTTAGTCCTTTATTTTTCTGCCTTTTATATTTTTAAGTTTTACTGCTCCAGATTTTTAGTTTTTATGTGTACTGCTCTAGAGTTTCAAATTTTATAAACACTCTCAATTTCAATCCAAATTACCACATCTTACAACTGACTGAACCTTCCCAAAAATCCTGGCAAACCTATGCATGGGGGGCATGGATGTACTCAGGAGGCCTGGCAGAAAACAAACTGGGGTGTTTTCTTGAAGTAACTTAGAACAGGCTCTCCTAAATCACAGTCAAAATGCAATGTATGTGTAAAATATTGTTTTGAAAAAAGACCACCAAACACTTCCAACAACTGATTTTGCAAACATGGTTGCATCAAAGACATCAAAACACCCCATATGCAATACCTTGGGGTGTCAACATTTCAAATATATACAGCTTTCTGAAAATCAAACTAAATTGGGGTATGCAATGGGCCCCAAACTAAAGATAGGCCTATCAGAACATATACGCTCAATTTAAAACCAAATGACCAAGTTCAATAATTGTGACTGAACCTTCCCAAAAATCCGGCAAACCTATGCATGGGGGGCATGGGTGTACTCAGGAGGCCTGGCAGAAAACAAACTGGGGTGTTTTCTTGAAGTAACTTAGAACAGGCTCTCCTAAATCACAGTCAAAATGCAATGTATGTGTAAAATATTTTTTTGAAAAAAGACCACCAAACACTTCCAACAACTGATTTTGCAAACATGGTTGCATCAAAGACATCAAAACACCCCATATGCAATACCTTGGGGTGTCAACATTTCAAATATATACAGCTTTCTGAAAATCAAACTAAATTGGGGTATGCAATGGGCCCCAAACTAAAGATAGGCCTATCAGAACATATACGCTCAATTTAAAACCAAATGACCAAGTTCAATAATTGTGACTGAACCTTCCCAAAAATCCGGCAAACCTATGCATGGGGGGCATGGGTGTACTCAGGATGCCTGGCAGAAAACAAACTGGGGTGTTTTCTTGAAGTAACTTAGAACAGGCTCTCCTAAATCACAGTCAAAATGCAATGTATGTGTAAAATATTTTTTTGAAAAAAGACCACCAAACACTTCCAACAACTGATTTTGCAAACATGGTTGCATCAAAGATATCAAAACACCCCATATGCAATACCTTGGGATGTCAACATTTCAAATATATACAGCTTTCTGAAAATCAAACTAAATTGGGGTATGCAATGGGCCCCAAACTAAAGATAGGCCTATCAGAACATATACGCTCAATTTAAAACCAAATGACCAAGTTCAATAATTGTGACTGAACCTTCCTAAAAATCCGGCAAACCTATGCATGGGGGGCATGGGTGTACTCAGGAGGCCTGGCAGAAAACAAACTGGGGTGTTTTCTTGAAGTAACTTAGAACAGGCTCTCCTAAATCACAGTCAAAATGCAATGTATGTGTAAAATATTGTTTTGAAAAAAGACCACCAAACACTTCCAACAACTGATTTTGCAAACATGGTTGCATCAAAGACATCAAAACACCCCATATGCAATACCTTGGGGTGTCAACATTTCAAATATATACAGCTATCTGAAAATCAAACTAAATTGGGGTATGCAATTGGCCCCAAACTAAAGATAGCCCTATCGGAACATATACGCTCAATTTCAAACCAAATTACCAAGTTCAATAATTTTGACTGAACCTTCCCAAAAATTCTGGCAAACCTATGCATGGGTGGTATCCCTGAACTCAGGAGATGTTGTAAAACACAAATTTGGGTATTGTTTGGCAGTGACATATACCAAAATCTCAGAATACATGCCTGAAATACTGTGTGTGTGGAATAACAACACAAAAATAAATACTACCCAAAAGATTGACAAAGGCTGGTGGTAGAATTAGTGTATGGAAAGTGTAAAAATACCACCATTTGAAATACCCTAGGGCGTCTAATGTTCAGAAATATATGGTTTGATGGGGTAAAATACACAGGCTGGCTTCAAAAATGTCCCAAATAGGACAAGTCAAAAATCCAATTTGGAAAACCAGAATGGACAAATTCCAAATGTGACTTTTAAACCCCCAAACAAGGTGACAAACCTATGCATGGGTGGTATCCCTCTACTCAGGAGATGTAGCTGAACATACATTGAGGTGTTGTTTGGCAGTGACACATACCAAAATCTGAGAATTCATGGCTGAAGTACAATGTGTGTGAAAAAAAACAAAATTACTATCCAAAAGATTGACAAAGGCTGGTGGTAGAATTGGTGCATAGAAAGTGTTAAAATACCACCATTTGAAATACCCTAGGGTGTCTAGTTTTCAAAAATATATGGTTTGATGGGGTAAAAATATACAGGCTGGCTACAGAAATGTCCCAAATGGGACATGGGTGCAGGTTGTCTGCAAGTCAAAATTCCAAGTTGGAAAACCAAAAAGTGCACCTCTCAACTGTGGCCTTTTAGCCCCCCAACAAAATGACAAACCTATACATGGGTGGTATCCCTGTACTCGGGAGATGTTGCTGAATACACATTGGAGTGTTTTTTGGCCGTGACCCATAGCAGGAGCTTTGAATTTATATCTGAAATACAATGTATGTGAAAAAAAACACACAAAAAAGTACTACCAAAAAGTTTGACAAAGGCTGGTGGAACAATTAGTGCATGGAAAGTGTTAAAATACCACCATTTGAAATACCCTAGGGTGTCTAGTTTTCACAAATATATGGTTTGATGGGGTAAAAATATACAGGCTGGCTTCAGAAATGTCCCAAATGGGACATGGGTGCAGGTTGTCTGCAAGTCAAAATTCCAAATTGGAAAACCAAAAAGTGCACCTCTCAACTGTGGCCTTTTAGCCCCCCAACAACATGACAAACCTATACATGGGTGGTATCCCTGTACTCGGGAGATGTTGCTGAATACACATTGGAGTGTTTTTTGGCCGTGACCCATAGCAGGAGCTGTGAATTTATATCTGAAATACAATGTATGTGAAAAAAAAGTACTACCAAAAAGTTTGACAAAGGCTGGTGGTACAATTAGTGCATGGAAAGTGTTAAAATACCACCATTTGAAATACCCTAGGGTGTCTAGTTTTCAAAAATATATGGTTTGATGGGGTAAAAATATACAGGCTGGCTACAGAAATGTCCCAAATGGGACATGGGTGCAGGTTGTCTGCAAGTCAAAATTCCAAGTTGGAAAACCAAAAAGTGCACCTCTCAACTGTGGCCTTTTAGCCCCCCAACAACATGACAAACCTATACATGGGTGGTATCCCTGTACTCGGGAGATGTTGCTGAATACACATTGGAGTGTTTTTTGGCCGTGACCCATAGCAGGAGCTGTGAATTTATATCTGAAATACAATGTATGTGAAAAAAAAGTACTACCAAAAAGTTTGACAAAGGCTGGTGGTACAATTAGTGCATGGAAAGTGTTAAAATACCACCATTTGAAATACCCTAGGGTGTCTAGTTTTCAAAAATATATGGTTTGATGGGGTAAAAATATACAGGCTGGCTTCAGAAATGTCCCAAATGGGACATGGGTGCAGGTTGTCTGCAAGTCAAAATTCCAAGTTGGAAAACCAAAAAGTGCACCTCTCAACTGTGGCCTTTTAGCCCCCCAACAACATGACAAACCTATACATGGGTGGTATCCCTGTACTCGGGAGATGTTGCTGAATACACATTGGAGTGTTTTTTGGCCGTGACCCATAGCAGGAGCTGTGAATTTATATCTGAAATACAATGTATGTGAAAAAAAAGTACTACCAAAAAGTTTGACAAAGGCTGGTGGTACAATTAGTGCATGGAAAGTGTTAAAATACCACCATTTGAAATACCCTAGGGTGTCTAGTTTTCAAAAATATATGGTTTGATGGGGTAAAAATATACAGGCTGGCTTCAGAAATGTCCCAAATGGGACATGGGTGCAGGTTGTCTGCAAGTCAAAATTCCAAGTTGGAAAACCAAAAAGTGCACCTCTCAACTGTGGCCTTTTAGCCCCCCAACAACATGACAAACCTATACATGGGTGGTATCCCTGTACTCGGGAGATGTTGCTGAATACACATTGGAGTGTTTTTTGGCCGTGACCCATAGCAGGAGCTGTGAATTTATATCTGAAATACAATGTATGTGAAAAAAAAGTACTACCAAAAAGTTTGACAAAGGCTGGTGGTACAATTAGTGCATGGAAAGTGTTAAAATACCACCATTTGAAATACCCTAGGGTGTCTAGTTTTCAAAAATATATGGTTTGATGGGGTAAAAATATACAGGCTGGCTTCAGAAATGTCCCAAATGGGACATGGGTGCAGGTTGTCTGCAAGTCAAAATTCCAAGTTGGAAAACCAAAAAGTGCACCTCTCAACTGTGGCCTTTTAGCCCCCCAACAACATGACAAACCTATACATGGGTGGTATCCCTGTACTCGGGAGATGTTGCTGAATACACATTGGAGTGTTTTTTGGCCGTGACCCATAGCAGGAGCTGTGAATTTATATCTGAAATACAATGTATGTGAAAAAAAAGTACTACCAAAAAGTTTGACAAAGGCTGGTGGTACAATTAGTGCATGGAAAGTGTTAAAATACCACCATTTGAAATACCCTAGGGTGTCTAGTTTTCAAAAATATATGGTTTGATGGGGTAAAAATATACAGGCTGGCTACAGAAATGTCCCAAATGGGACATGGGTGCAGGTTGTCTGCAAGTCAAAATTCCAAGTTGGAAAACCAAAAAGTGCACCTCTCAACTGTGGCCTTTTAGCCCCCCAACAACATGACAAACCTATACATGGGTGGTATCCCTGTACTCGGGAGATGTTGCTGAATACACATTGGAGTGTTTTTTGGCCGTGACCCATAGCAGGAGCTGTGAATTTATATCTGAAATACAATGTATGTGAAAAAAAAGTACTACCAAAAAGTTTGACAAAGGCTGGTGGTACAATTAGTGCATGGAAAGTGTTAAAATACCACCATTTGAAATACCCTAGGGTGTCTAGTTTTCAAAAATATATGGTTTGATGGGGTAAAAATATACAGGCTGGCTTCAGAAATGTCCCAAATGGGACATGGGTGCAGGTTGTCTGCAAGTCAAAATTCCAAGTTGGAAAACCAAAAAGTGCACCTCTCAACTGTGGCCTTTTAGCCCCCCAACAACATGACAAACCTATACATGGGTGGTATCCCTGTACTCGGGAGATGTTGCTGAATACACATTGGAGTGTTTTTTGGCCGTGACCCATAGCAGGAGCTGTGAATTTATATCTGAAATACAATGTATGTGAAAAAAAAGTACTACCAAAAAGTTTGACAAAGGCTGGTGGTACAATTAGTGCATGGAAAGTGTTAAAATACCACCATTTGAAATACCCTAGGGTGTCTAGTTTTCAAAAATATATGGTTTGATGGGGTAAAAATATACAGGCTGGCTTCAGAAATGTCCCAAATGGGACATGGGTGCAGGTTGTCTGCAAGTCAAAATTCCAAGTTGGAAAACCAAAAAGTGCACCTCTCAACTGTGGCCTTTTAGCCCCCCAACAACATGACAAACCTATACATGGGTGGTATCCCTGTACTCGGGAGATGTTGCTGAATACACATTGGAGTGTTTTTTGGCCGTGACCCATAGCAGGAGCTGTGAATTTATATCTGAAATACAATGTATGTGAAAAAAAAGTACTACCAAAAAGTTTGACAAAGGCTGGTGGTACAATTAGTGCATGGAAAGTGTTAAAATACCACCATTTGAAATACCCTAGGGTGTCTAGTTTTCAAAAATATATGGTTTGATGGGGTAAAAATACACAGGCTGGCTTCAGAAATGTCCCACATGGGACATGGGTGCAGGTTGTCTGCAAGTCAAAATTCTAAGTTGGAAAACCAAAATGCGCACCTCTCAAATGTGGCCTTTTAGCCCCTCAACAACATGACAAACCTATGCATGGGTGGTATCCCTGTACTCGGGAGATGTTGCTGAATACACATTGGAGTGTTTTTTGGCAGTGTCCTATAGCAGGAGCTGTGAATTTATGTCTGAAGTACAATGTGTGTGAAAAAAACCACACAAAAAAAGTACTACCAAAAAGTTTGACAAAGTCTGGTGGTAGAATTAGTGCATGGAAAATGTTAAAATACTCCTATTTGAAATACCCTAGGGTGTCTAGTTTTCAAAAATATATGGTTTGATGGGGTAAGATACACAGGCTGGCTTCAGAAATGCCCCAAATGGGACATGGGCACAGGTTTTCTGCACATCAAAATTCCAAGTTGGAAAACCAAAAAGCGCACCTCTCAAATGTTGCCTTTTAGCCCCCCCAAAACATGGCACACCTATGCATGGGTGGTATCCCTGTACTCAGGAGAAATAGTAGAATCTATTTAGCAGGTTTTTTCATTGACATTTGTAAATGAGTCAAACATTTTTCAAATAAAAGTCAGAAACTAATTTTTTTTTGTTATTTTTCAACATATTTTATTAATTTTTTTATATAATATTATAAGATATGATCAAAATTATGGTATCTAAAGAAAGCCCTTCTTGTGCTGATAAAAACAATATATAATTTTTGTGGGTACAACAAATGACAAATGAGAAGATTACAGCTAAACACGAACAGCTCAGAAATGTTAAAATAGCCATTGTCCAGAATGAGCAAAAATGTTTCAAAGGCTCTGTCCTTAAGGGGTTAATAACATTCTATGAAGAAGTCAGTAAAAATATAGATCTAGGTGTGGCAGTTGATGTGATCTATTTGGATTTTGCGAAAGCATTTGATACAGTTCCAAACAAAAGGTTACTCTACAAATTGAGAGAAATAGGTTTGGGGGCAAATGTGTGTATGTGGATTGAAAATTGGCTAAAAGATAGAACACAAAGGGTTGTTGTAAATGGAAAATCCTCAAATTGGACAAGGGTATTAAGCGGAGTACCTCAGGGGTCTGTTTTGGGCCCTCTTCTTTTTAATTTGTTTATTAATGATCTGCCACATTGTGCTGAGAGCCATGTCTCCGTGTTTGCGGACGACACTAAATTAGGTAAGGCAATAAAGACTAATCTTGATGTTTTTTCTTTACAGGAAGATTTGGACAGAGTGGGGGACTGGGCAGTAAAGGGGCAAATGAGGTTCAATATAGACAAATGTAAAGTTATGCATTATGGGAAAAATAATAACAAAGCAACATATACGTTAAATGTTTTTTCCCTGGGAAAAACTACTAATGAAAAGGATTTAGGAATAATTATAGACAACAAATTTGGCAACAGTGCCCAATGCCAGTCAGCAGCTGCAATGGCCAATAAGATATTGGCATGTATAAAACGAAGTATAGATTCACGGGAGGAGGATATCATCTTGCCTCTTTACAAATCAATGGTAAGACCTCACCTTGAATATGCAGTACAGTTCTGGGCACCAGTCCTTAAAAAGGATATTAAGGAACTAGAAAAAGTGCAAAGGAGAGCTACAAAATTAATAAGGGGTTTGGAGGATCTTAGTTATGAAGAGAGACTTAAAAAATTGAATTTATATACGTTAGAAAAAAGGCGTCTCAGAGGGGATATGATAACATTATATACATATGTGCAGGGAATATATAAAGAGCTCTCCAGTGACCTGTTCATTAACAGAAAGGTACAAAGAACAAGAGGTCACCCCCTCAGACTGGAAGAGCAAAGATTTCATAGACAGCAAAGGAAGGGATTCTTAACGGTTAGGACAATAAAGTTATGGAACACCCTGCCAAGAGAGGTAGTGCTAGCAACCACAATAGATGCATTTAAAAATGGTTTGGATGTTTTTTTAGGAAAGCAGAACATACAGGGCTATTAATAATAGAATAAGCATTAATAAAAGAGCTTATTGATCCAAGGAGAAATATGATTGCCTCTTGGAGTCAAGAAGGAATTTTTTACCCCAGGAGGCAAAATTTGAAATAGCTTCCTTAGGGGTTTTTGCCTTCTTTTGGATCAAAAGCTGTAATGATAGGTAGAAGGGTTGAACTTGATGGACTTGTGTCTTTTTTCAACCTAAATTACTATGTTACTATGTTACTATGTTACTTCTTTCCTTGCATTCATGATTGTCTGTTTAATACTAAATGAGGTGCAGCAAATAAGGACATCGCTGGGTGATTCCATTGCAATAGTCGCCGGTCTTGATGTTCTATGACAGCTTTCCCAAAATTGGTTCTGTGGATCGTATTTCAATCCCAATTTCTGCATTTATTCTGTAAGGTATTCTTCCAGCTTATCATTGAGTATACTTTCAGGTATGCCTCTAAACCTCAGGATGCATTGTCTGGATCGATCCTCTAATTCTGCTATCTTTTGCTCTAATAATTCCACTTTTTCCTTATTTTGTTCTATTGCTTCATAATGTCCTGATGTCTGCTTTTCTATGTTGCTGATCCTCTCCTCATTCTCTTTCATCATTTTTGCCATAGCGACTAACTCATCCTTTAGTTCTAGGGTGTTAATTTTTACCTTTGTCAGAGAAAGAGGAGAGAAATATACTGTGTTGCAGAAACAATATTGAATAAAAAAAACAAGTTTTTTGCCATTGTCAAACTCTTACACTATTAAATTTTATACATTACACATATAATATATTGTTTTTTTAAGGACAGATAGGGCTTTCTTTTGCGACCATTTTTTTTATATCTTGTTAATATGAAAAACATATGGTCGCAAAAGAAAGCCCTATCTGTCCTTAAAAAAAACCAATATATTATATGTGGGGCTTTTATTTAAATGCACACATAGCTAAAGTAGCAAAATATTATTGTCCCAAAAGCTTAAAAACCAATATACTAGCATAGATACATAAAATAAGCGATAACAAGGGGCAATACCGACTTTTCCCTGAGGAAATAGCAGAAACCTTCCGACAATTTGACCATGACATATATATTATACATTACAATTCTTCATATGAATATGAAGATGAAGGAGAAAATGAAATGGATACTTACTTGCAAAAACATTTGTTCTATATTATAATATAGGGTATGATAAAAATAATGGTATCTAAAGAAAGCCCTTCTTGTCCCGATAAAAATAATATATAATTTGTGTGGGTACAGTAAATAACAAAGAAGAAAATGACAGCTAAACACAAACAGCACAGATTTGTTAAAATAGCCATTGTCCAGAATGACCAAAAAATGATTCAAAGGGTCTGTCCTTAAGGGGTTAAACCACACTCATACGCCCAACTGCCCAACCACAGGTGTAAAGACACACTCAAACATGCCTAATGTTAGAGAAGGGCTCAATGCCTGTTTGAGGGCATATCCAATCATTTGGCATTTTTGAAACTTAGAGCAATGAAGGTACTTGACATTTTTATTTATGTTTCTAGTTGTTTGTTTATTTGCATCTTTGATGTCTCTGTTTTTCCTGTTGAATTTTGTTTCTTACGTTGTTCCCCTCCATTAACCTAGCGTTTACTGAACTAAAATTAAATAAAGATCCTAAAGATAACATAGTAACATAGGTTGAAAAGAGACTTAAGTCCATCAAGTTCAACCCTTCTACTGATCATGCCTGCCTTTGATCCAAAAGAAGGCAAAACACACTAAGGAAGCTATTTAGATTATTGCCACTTAGGGGGCTCCAAAGGGCTAACAGATTTCTGCTTGGATCAAGAAGCTCTTTATTAATGCTCATTCTATTATTAATAGTCCTGTATGTCCTGCTTTTATTTAAAAAAAAATCATCCAGACCATTTTTAAATGAATCTAATGTATTTGATAACAGCACCTATTTTGGCAATGAGTTCCATATTTTTATTGTCCATACCATAAGGAATCCCCTTACTTTGCTGTCAATTAAATTTTTGTTCTTTCAGTCTCAGGGGTTGACCTCTTGTTCTTTGTACACTTCTATTAATGAACAGACCACTGGAGAGCTCTTTATATTGGTTCTGCACATATTTATTTAATGTTATCATATTCCCTCTTTTCTAACGTATATAAATGCAACTTTTAAGTCTCTCTTCATAACTAAAACCCTCCATTCCCCTTATTAATTTTGTAGCCCTCCTTTGTACTTGTTCCATAATATCCTTTTTAAAGACTGGTGCCCAGAATTGTACTGCATATTAAAGGTGAGGTCTTACCATTGAATTGTAAATAGGCAAGAGGATTTCCACCTCCTGTGAATCAATACCCTGTTTTATACATACCAATATCTCATTGACCCTTGCCACTGCTGACTGGCATTGAGCACTGTTGTCAAGTCTGCTATCTACAATTATTCCTAAATCATTGTTATTCGTAGTTTTTCCCAGGGAAAAACCATTTAAAGTATATCTTGCTTTGTTATTATTTTTTCCATAATGCATAACTTTACATTTGTCTATATTGAACCTCATTTGCCATTTTACTGCCCAGTCCCCCACTCTGTCCAAATCTTACTGCAAAGAAAAAACATCAAGATTAGTCTTTATTGCCTTACCTAATTTAGTGTCGTCCGCAAACACGGAGACATGGCTCTCAGCACAATGTGGCAGATCCTCAATAAACAAATTAAAAAGAAGAGGGCCCAAAACAGACCCCTGAGGTACTCCGCTCTAGTAGGAAAAACAGAATCTGTACTCTAGGCTCCACTTGACTAGTTTAGGTGTGTGTGAGAGACAGCTCATAATGATCTGACAACAAACGTAAATCTTATATTTTGAGAAATGAAACTGGGTTTGATGTAGTTGTAAATTGGCCTGGTCGCGTGAAACTGTAAAAAGTTATGCATATAGCTGCTTTGATGACAATGTTTGAACAGAGTTTAAAAGAACAGGAATTGATCCAATTTATTAAATCCCTGAATATACTACCACAAATTGGTAACCTCTTTGACATACTTAATGGTTTGGTCTTTAGTAGGCCTTTTACAAAATTCTATCAATTTAAAACTATAAAACTATAGTTTGATGGTGCTAAATGACAACTTTAAAGAGGAGTGGCAATAAGCCGCCAAGGCCAGTAACATTTTAACTGAGTCTATATATGACTGTGGTATAGTAATTAGGAAAGATATGGAAAATGGACAATGCTCAATTGTATGATCTGATAGCACTTTAGGATAATGTCTTCTTTATAATGGAATTTGCTGTAACTAGGTGGCGATTCATGTTAGAATGAGTTGTTTGAAAACTGGAGCCGGAGTGGACATGCGATCCGCTGTTGGGTGGGCTCCGAAAAACTTCTGAAATTCAAACTGAGATAAAGCATCAGCTGCTACATTCAGAGATCCTGGTACATGTTCGCATATAAAAGAGAATTTGAGAAAATTGATATTTTGGGTGACTGAACATGGACAGTCCATTCCAACTCCTGAGGAACCTTCAATATGTACAGGTTCCAGAACGATGGCTAAAAACTCAATGGATGTATCAGGTCCTGCTGTCTTTTGCTGTGCCACCGGGATCCCTAGTTTAGCAAAGAGGTTTAGTAATATGTTTTGGCTAGTAGGTGCTGAATCTGGTGTTTCAATTGTTAGGAAATCATCTAGTTAATGTATGACAATAGGACAATGGCCGTTATTTAAAAAAACAAAACAGCACATGGTCTCCGCGAATATGTTGAACAACTTTGGACTGCATCTAGAGCCGAATGTTAAGCGGGTAGCGGAAAAATATTTATCACTCAATTTAATGCAATGTAAGTTCTATAATTTAGGGTCAATTGGTAATAGCTTAAAAGCATTGGTAATATCACCTTTGGACAACCAAGATCCTGTTCCTGACCTTACTATAGCTTGGTTAGCATTTTCTATAGAGGCATATTTGAAACAAAATTCTTCCGCCGGTATAAGTGAACTAATGCTCGGGAATGCCGAAGCGTGAGGGGCAGAAAAATTGAAAATAAGCCTCTTTTTCAAGGAATATTTGCCTACTGCTATACTTATCGGGCTGACTCCACAAATTGGGTAAGGAGGTGAATTAAAGGGGCCTTTGATGTAACCCTTCTCAAGTTCCTGTGACATGAAGAGGTACACTGCCTCAGGATCTGATATGGCAGATATTAGGATTGGGCATTCTAATGTTTGTTGTGGGAAGGCTACTACCCCTGTGTGAAAACTTGATGACAAACCTGAAGTCAAAAATTCCACAAGTTATTGTGATGGATCATACTTTAATTTCTTCTTGAGGCTTTCCACCTTTACTGGACATAGTCATTGTTTTGGGAACACAAATTAAAAAAGTGAACCCAGCGCTGCAATCACAACTCTAGCAGCACTGGTAGAAGCCCACGAAGGGTGAAACGCGTAGTGGATTGGACTCACCCTGCTGTTCTTTATGTACATATATTGTGTATATTTTTATTCCACATCTTTTATTTTTTGATACTTACTGGACAAGATTTCTCCTGCAGCTGTGTGGCGCCCACTACGTTTGACAGAGAAAACTTCCATGTAAGCAGATACTTCTTTTTATTAAAAGTCTGTATATGTTACACACTAATTGGATATCTGTTGTTTCTGTTCCTGAGCTAAAATCTAAGCAGATTAGCCACAGCAGGATTCTACAAAACGACACCTTACCCTTGAAGTGCAACTATTATCCAGCCATCCTGTGAGTGCATCCCCTTGAGGGGGATCAAAGCTTCCTCCTGATTCCTCAGGATATTATTTCACATTGTCACCTATAAGGTGTTATATATATATATATTTATTGTGTTTATCACATATATTTTTTATCACAGTTTGCTCCAAGCGCACTTATTGTTCTTTATTTGTATATATTGTTTTGAGAACAACTTTGTAAAACACAGGGTTTTAGGGTGGGTCGTATAGCAACCTGTGCAAATGTGCAAAAGCCTACACAGACTAAAATTGCACCCTGTAGTATTGAAATTGTTGCATATTTGTGACCTACCTAGGAATGATATAGGTCTGCCTAGCCTATCACGTGTCTTTACTGTAGGGGGACGTGGACCTAGAGACTGGGCTGTTGAAGAACCTTTGGAGCTGATTGAAGGTAAATTATCTGTAGATGGACAAAGGCATATGCTGTGGATTGGCAAGAACTGCAGGCTGGAGTTTTTAACCCCATGAAATGCCTACAGAATATTTATTTATCGATTTTACTCCAATACATTATGTAATATAATTGTGACAATGCTGCCGCTGCCTTGGCTGGAAAGGATCCATGGTAGTCAAAAAACGCATAGCGGTCCCTCCCAACTCAAACAATGTAAATGTCATTATAATGTTGGTATTTTTAATGTAGAGTAATTATAGCTGCCAACTTGCTACATTAAACTAAAGAATGGCTATGAGTATAATTAATCAGCTGTAAGTGTTTATATTTAACCAATATTTATTTGTAATTTGTTATATTTGTGATTCGGAAAATAAAGAATTCTTGATTTAAAAAAAAATACATAGCCCCCATACTTAATACCTAACGCCACAACTTTGAATAATTCCTCCCTTCTGTTGGGTTCAACTGAACAAACATCCCTTTACAGAGTGAAGGCCAGTACAAATTCCAGAATATACAACTTATTTGACAGCTTGGGGTCTTTTATTTTTCATGACTACTGAAACATCACCACATGAAAGGGACTTATTATCAGCTAGATTGTGTAAGCTAATGATGAGTGATACTAAATTAATTGCCTTTCCTTCCAAGATATCCTTTTTTTTTTAGATTCGCTTGCATGAGATTGGCTGGGGTAATGGTTGGAGATATTTAAGGAAACATGCCCCCAATGGCCCAGTAGGTATATCTTGTGGAGTAGGGAGGGATCTAGGAGAAAGGAGGGAGGATGCTACTGTCACCATAGGTCATGACTCAAGTTTATCCAGTCTAACTTGCATAGATGCCACAGAGGTCACTAGGGAGGATATCCTTCATCTGGTTTAAATCTACAGTGGTAGCCTGTGGGTTAGTGCTCCTAGATGGAGAGGATGTGGAAAACAATAAGCGGAACAGTTTCCTTCCTGGCTGTTGCAGGAAAAGGAATACCACTTCTTAACAATTCAGCCGTGAGTTTCGGAGGGATGGTGATGCCTTGATGTCTGAGGGCAGAAAGGATGACCATGGGTGTGAAGGAATTTCGTCTTGTTCTGATATATGGGACATGTCTAAAATAGAAAGGGGGGTTCTAATAACTAATGTTGGTCTTTCCTGAGGTAACCATTTAACGAGCTCTGCGATGTTGTTACTCAGGCTCTGATGATTTACAGTGAGCTCTGCAACAGAGCAACATTCAACCTGGGGTCTGAGAAATTGATTGGCTCTGCGATGGAGAGGGAGTTCGACGTATGGGCGGCCTAGCTAACCGTACTAGGATGCATTACTATAAATCATAGGACATAACCCCCGAACGAGGAGGTGGGGGTGAACGTGCCTTGGGTGAGAATTCCGAATATGTGATCAAATTAAATAATCATTACAATATAATAACCATTACCTAATGACATCTGATTTGTGAAAGATGTCAACCTGCTCTTTGGTGAGAAAAATATTGTATAAACCAGAAACTAAACATAAACCTTATGTAACCTACCCAAAAACATAAACTCACATGGTGGAGACCTTTTCTGAGGACCTTATAGCTCTAGACTCCCGACCATCACACAGTATCTCACTACTGTACAAACACCTTACCTGCAGACGATGCTCTCACCCCTGCGTTTTTGGGTAAATGGGAACAAGCACTACACATGGACCTTACTACACAACAATGGGAAAAAATAAACATGCTTACTCATAAATCTTCCATTAATACCAAAACACAGGAAATGTCCTACAAGTTGCTCACACAATGGTACCATACACCTTGGCTACAAGCCATGTTTCCTGATGTTCCTGATCTTTGTTGGAGACGCAGAACTGCGCCTGGGTCTGTGATTCGCATTTGGTGGGAATGCACACTCATAATTACACCAGCTCTTTACCAAATTCAAGAACTACCCCTTCCCTTCCACCCAGCTAATTGCCCACTCCGCCATACACCTCTACCTCTAACTGTCTATAAAAAAATCTATTATAAAACATCTATTAAATAAGGCAAAAGCCATGACCCCTTACACTGGGTCA
The DNA here is from genome assembly GCA_036172795.1 of Pelodytes ibericus. Lineage (NCBI taxonomy): Eukaryota > Metazoa > Chordata > Amphibia > Anura > Pelodytidae > Pelodytes > Pelodytes ibericus. Next base: position 65,904,168 of record CM069864.1, on the reverse strand, counting down.
GCTGAACCCCTCCCTACATTCAGGGAGGGGGTCGTGAGAGTGGAACACATTAGAACCTTAGAGGAATTAGCATCCAAATCAGACGACCAAGTCAAACGTTATCGCCATACGTGGTTTTATTGGCTTCAATACATTGAGATATCCAGACATTCTGATTCGCCAAAATTTGCCTTGTTAGTAATTTCTGCATGGCAAGTCTCTAGCAAGAGCAATATTGCAGTGGCAAGTCTAAAGCAAGAGACCTGAAAGTCTCTAGCAAGAGCAACATTGCAGTGGCAAGTCTACAGCAAGAGCCCTGCAAGTCTACAGCAAGAGCCCTGCAAGTCTACAGCAAGAGCCCTGCAAGTCGTCAGAAAGAGTCTTGCAAGACTACAGCAAGAACCCTGCAAGTTTTTATAGTCTATTCACAAAAAGTTAATAGGTGAGGAGAATTGCAAAATCTAGCTAAATATATGGCTAAATTAGAAAAAAAATCCCATTCAAATATTTCTAGTTCAGTTATTTCAGCCTAGATTTTTCCATTTCCCTGACAATTCACCTGAATTCACTTTTTAGTGAATAGCAACTTTACCTAATTTGTATTTAAATATTAATATTTTAAGCCAGTAAGTTTTCTTGTGTGAATGTCATATTTTTAAAAATTTTAACCTCATACATTACCTGATAGACTATTATTTTAGTTTATTGCACTAATAACCAAGGTGTAATAGTAAAGTTATTTACCTTAGGTATTGTTATGTACTTATGTATTATCTCAGGTAATATATTCATTTGCAAATTGAAAAGAGGTGGCTCATAGGCTCAATTAAACAAATAACAAAAACACATTACTACCCACCTGCAACTACGAACAATTGGTGTTTTGGCTTGGTTATGCCAATCACCAATATATTTTCTCATATCATAGCCTGTAGCGTCTTTATAGACTGTTTGACATGCTTATGCAAGAACAAAAACCATTAAATAATCAAGTATATGATAGATAGTCAGATTTACATATATACTAAAACGTGCCTTTAGAGATAGGCTCTGACTTCAGATCCAGGATTTAATACCAATTTTTCTGACGTATATTGGCAGTACTACATGTGGGTCTCTCCCTCTTGGACAAGGTACCTATAGGACTTAAGATAGATCATTAGCTCCTCCCCAAACCCTCCTATAAGAGCCCCTGTTACCTGATATTCCTCAGTTCCTTCTTGTCCCTTCACAGGGAAGGACGAGGTTACTGGACTTTTTTTTGGGAGGGGGGTCCGTTTTTTCTTTTTCTCCTGCAGGTGCAGCACACAGGTTTTTGCTGGGGGGACCTCCACCAGTATCCGATCGCTGCCCGGGAGGTAAGCGGAGAGATCCAGCTCTTACCCTCTTCAGGGTTACAGAACTAATCTCTTTTGCCGGCTTTAGTGGCATCCAGGGGATGCTGGATGCTTTCAGCAGACTGGAGCCTGCACACAGCGGTGGAACGCACACCTGGGTGGCATTGCGTTCCGCCTGAGATCCGCTCGCGCTACTGAGCATGCGCAGAACGGATCTCACTAAAAAGCGCCAAATTTGAATGATTAAATATGTGTGTAATGGACCGTCTACCGGACGAAGTAGACCCTCTGTCCGTTGTGGGAAATCACCTCCTTAGCCCCCACTTACAGCTCAGCATTCACCCAGCAAGTCTTTCCTGGACCCTTGCTCTTTGTACCCAAATAGACAGGACATCTAGCAGTTAGGTACAGCAAGATTGAACAACTCTTTTATTTGTGCAACAGCACAGACTTATATACACATAAACATGACATCACAGCATTAGTAATCCAGATAGAAATGACCATGAGTAAACCTAATTACAATACACACAGTAAGACACAAAATCAACACAATATAATCAGTTTAACAGAAGGACATACAATGGGGAAATCCTGCCTCACACCTTTCAGGATACAAAGGTATCAGATACGTACAGAGTGCTCTCAATTAAAGTAACTTGCTAAATGACATCACTGTACAACAGGACACTGAATGACTTACATGAAGACAATGGCTAAGGTGACATAATTACAGGGGTTTACAGGATAGGATACAATCTTAACCTGGGGAAAACACATTGAACGGGATAAAGGCTTAAATCCTAAAGTACACATCTTGGTTCATATCCTGAATGAGCCTGTATTTGAAGTCCAGTTGAAAACAGGGGTCCACTGGCGCCCTCAAAGTGTGTACCCTCAAACTAATATATTTACAGACAGGGTCCATAGTCTACAGGGAGTCTTCTGGCTGCCAGGCCCCTCCAAGAACCCCCGTCACAGTGGATCTTCAAATCCATTTCATGACAATGTGCAACTCCTTCTGGCAGCATTAGATGCTTGTCAGGAAGGAGTATATCGTGTTACCGAGCCCCCACATGACTGAGAGGTATAGTTAAGGTAAGAACAACCGGCTGCCAAAACAATGGGGTTATCGCCTGTTGCCAGAAGAGCCTTGTGGCTAAGAACATGGTCAGAGGACACAGCCTCTAAGTCATCGCTGTGCGATTTACCTTTTGAAAAGACAAAGCTTTTTGGGTCCTCATAAGATGAAATGATCAAACAGATGTCAGATACGAAGAAAGCACTTCCCCAAGGGAGGAGAATGCAATGGCGAAGGAGATATCCTTTCAAACCCCAAAGTGCACCTCAAACCTCTGAAAGAGTTCAGAAACCCTAATACTAACCCTAATACTAACCCCCGAGCCCTAATACTAAAATTAACACCCTAATACTAACCCTAATACTAACCCCCGAGCCCTAATACTAAAATTAACCCCCTAAACCCTAATTCTAACCCCCTAAACCCTAATTCTAACCAAAATAAAATAGCTAAAATACTTACCTTTAGCGATGAAATGTCCCGCGATTAAATCACCAGCGACGATCTGTCTTGCTGTGTAGAGTCGGCGGTGAAGCGGTGAAGCGGAAGCAGCCAAGATGAAGAGTCCCATCCCCATCGGGGAAGCTTGAAAGAAAGTTACCACCAATCCATGGGTTTTAAACACTGTCAAGACTGTATTTGTAATAAGATTCATCAATCCTCCTCCTCCTCGCTTCTTCCTTTCCTTTTATCCAACAGAGGTCATGAATGCTTCACTTCTTCCAGAGACTATTCAACTGCTTCAAAAGGATGTCATAGAACTAATCCCGCCATCACAACATTAAAGGGGCACTTACTCCCGGTTGTTCCTAGTCCCGAAGCCAGATGGATCCTACTGCCCAATTCTGGATCTCAAAAGAGTCAACAGGTCAATACCATACGTAAGGTTCCGAAGTCAACCAAATTCTTCAACAGGAAGACGTCATGGCAACCCTCGATCTGAAGGATGCATATCTCCATGTCCCCATGGCTGTCTCAGGTCAGAAATTCCTCAGGTTCCAGAATCCTTCATTTTCAGTTCCGGGCTCTACCATTCATTCTAACTTCAGCCCCCCGCATAGTTACAAAACGTCTGGCTCCAGTCACGTCCTTTCTCAGAGAAGCAGGCCTGTATGCGATCCCCTACCTGAAAGCAAGCTCTCTAGATCTACTCCTCTCCAACATTCACACGGCCGTTTCAAAATTACAAGACCTGGGCTGGATTATCAATTGGAAAAAATCCAGTCTGTCTCCAGCAACAAACATCTGTTTTCTGGGTTTCTCAGTGGATTCCAATTCCCTTTGTATTTTTCTATCGGCCAGCCATACAAAAAAGATCAGGAAAGGGATCTCAGCCCTCCAGGTAAATCCATCATGCTCCCTCAGAAGGGCCATGAGCATCCTGGGCCTATTAACAGCCGCCATACCTGCAATCCGGTGGGCGAAGGCTCAGATGAGACCCCTCCTGCAAGAAATCTTACTAAGCTGGTCTTGCAAAGAAGACGACGTTGATTCAGGTTTCAGCCTATCTCTGGAAGTTTGGAACCAGCTGTCATGGTGGAAACACCCTCACATCCTAGCACGAGGGTTGTCGCTTCAACCTATTCATTGGACAATTCTCACCACAGACGCCTCTGGGAAAGGGTGGGGAGCCCACCTACACTCCCTATTTCGGCAGGGTCACTGGTCCTCCCACGAAGCCGCCCAGTCATCCAATTTCAGGGAACTATTGGCAGTGTTCCGGGCACTGTTAGCTCTGGCTCCATGGCTTCAAGGCAAGACAATCAAGGTATAATCCGACAATCGTACTACAGTCGCCTATTTAAACTGCCAAGGGAGTACAAAAAGCCTAAAGTTACAGGTCCTATGTTCCAGAATTATGGACTGGGTTCAACAACATATGGATATTTCAGCAGTGCATATCAGAGGCAAAGACAATTTGATCGCGGACAAGCTCAGCAGAGGAAAGTGGACCCAAACATTTTTTACGACCTTACCAAAAAATTCAGCCGGCCCAATATAGATCTTATGGCCACAAAGACAAATGTGAGGTCAGTTGTTTTACCTCCCTTCATTCACCATACCTTCATCCTAGACGGCCTGTAGATCCCATGGAAATTCCAACTGTCATACATTTTTCCTCCAGTGGCACTAATTCCTTGAATTCTGCAAAAGATTCAACAGACCATGCAAGGGTATTGACAATCCTGCCCTACTGGCCAAATCGAAGTTGGTTTTCAGACATGAAGGCATTATCCCTGGCATATGCAGTTCTACCATGCACAGACCCACTGTTGGAATATCAGCTTGTTTCACAAAAGACATTACAGATGTTCCAGTTGATGGCCTGGTTGCTGCAAGGCTAATTTTAGCAGATAATGGGGTAAAACCAGATTTGTTCAACGTCATCTAAATTTAGTCAGACCCCAAAAAAAAATTATCTCAGATATTGGAGAAAGTTTTTGGAGTGGTCCAAGGTCAGGGGTATTTCTGCTCGAAATCCAGACTTCTCCTCTGTCCTACTTTTCCTACACGAGAGTTTCCAGTCTGAATGCAGTGTGTCTACACTCAAAGGCCAGGTATCAGCACTCAGTCATTTTTTGTTACCAGATCTGGCATCACACGTCCTTATTAAACGTTTCTTTAAAGCTACACTTCTGAAGCTTCCTCCAAGCAAGAATCATTTTCCTACTTGGGACCTGACATTGGTTCTGGATGTACTTTGCTCCCCTCCCTTTGAACCACTGGAAGAGATATCCCTCAAAATCCTTTCTTTAAAAGCAGTTTTTCTGGTAGCCATTACCTCCGCTAAGCGTATTGGGGAACTCCAGGCTCTGTCTTCAGCTGAAGAATGTTTATGTTTTCACCAGGATAAAGTAGTCTTATACACCAAACCTTTGTTTCTTCCAAAGGTTTTGTCAAAAGGTTTTTCGAGCAAACCAATTGTTCTCCCTTCATTCTGTCTGAATCCATCCTCCCAGCTGGAACAAAAATGGCACTGCCTGGATGTAAGAAGAACCCTTAAAATCTATCTACAGAGATCCAAGGAATACCGGAAATCTGACCGGCTCTTTGTGATTTTCCAAGGGCAATGTAAAGGGTCAGCAGCCTCAAAATCATCAGTCGCCAGGTGGCTCACTGAAACAATCAAAACAGCTTATAACTTCAAGAACATGCCGCTGACAATCCCAGTGAAAGCTCATTTCACACGGGCTTTGTCAGTTTTCTGGGCGGAAAGGGCTTCAGCTTCACCAGATGAAATTTGTAGAGCAGCTACCTGGTCATCTTGCAACACATTCATATGTCATTACAGGCGAGACATCTTTTCCTCCTCTGAAGCAGCATTCGGGTGCAAGGTGCTAGAAGCTGTTGTCTCCTGATTCCCACCCTTGGTCTATCTTGCTATGTCCCATATGTAGTACTTCCAATATACGTCAGAAAAAATATGAATTTTACTTACCGTAAATTCCTTTTTTCTTAGTATATTTTCAGTACTGGTTCCCCCCCCCCCCCCCCCTTATTTTGATTTGAAAGTTTTTTTTGCAGTAACAGGGGCTCTTATAGGAGGCGTTGGGGAGGAGCTAATGATCTATCTTAAGTCCTATAGGTACCTTGTCCACGAGGAAGTGACCCACATGTAGTACTGCCAATATACTAAGAAAAAAGGAATTTACAGTAAGTAAAATTCATATTATTCCAAATCAAAATATGAGAACTGTATTTCATAGGTCTTTTGCATTCTGAAAATTATTTATAATACTAAAAAAAGAATATCAACCATTTAGGAATCTGAAAAAGTCTCCCAGGACGTGCCTGACACTTCCTTTGTCGGCAAGGGGTTAAAGAGATATTTTGCAAAGGCACATCATCACATCATTGTGTAAAGAACTTATCATTGTGATTACAAATAAGTACTCATCTTTTACACTGTAAATTATTCCACAATTGGATCAATTATTGTGTTCAAGATGAACATTAAGTCTAGCTGTAGTAAAACTAAAGGGATAAACCTGAAATTAAGAGCTTACCAGTTTGTTTTTCAGAGATTTACTTGTTTTCTAAGCATCTTCCAATTTTTGTAAAGTCGTCCAAAGTCTTCAGGGCCAGAAGACTAAAAATGAATGTCATCTTCTTCTGCTATAGGTACATTTATGTGTGCTATAGCTTCCAATCTTTCCTCTATGTTTTCAAGTGTCCGAGATATGTCTGCCATTCTGCAGAACAGCTGCCCATTTTTTAGCCTCTCTTGCTGGAGCTAGAATGAAAAAAGAAGGGAATCAGTAAGATTGAGACATATTAACGAGAGCAACTTTAAATGACCTGTTGTAATTAATGAGCACTTTCCATCTCACAATGTCAGAAGGTGACCACTAAACTATGTTTTCCTGCTTTTATTCAGCATAAAAATGATGCAAACTACCTCAATATTCTACTTCTTCAACACAAAAGTGTTGGTGTTGGCTTAGGATTCAATTTAGAACATTTCTTAGGTTTAGCCTTACATCAAGGTAAAACCATGTACAGAAAGCATATTTCTTTAAAACATAATTACTGAGACCAAATGAAGACATGATCTTTTGAAAGTAGTGTGGAAATGAAGCAGACAATATAACTTATGTAAAAGACTTCATAAAACATTAACACAGTCAAGTTATTGTGTGGTGGTTTGTACTGATTTCCTGCTTCAAATTGCTAAGGAATTTGAATTGAATACTTAGGTGTTTGTCATTGTTTGGTTCTAATTAGCATAGGCTCACTCAGGTGTTAAAACCTTCCTTGGTGCTTGTAGGTGTGTGCTGTGGGTGTATATAAGGCATAGTAGAAATTAGCTTGGCTAATTTAATAGCTTGGCTGCTCTTCTAAGAGCTGCTTTTCAAAGAGTATTTTTAAGAGATATTCTGGAGACAGACTTGATTTTTTAACTTGCTGAGATCTTCTTTTCTACTGATACAAGTAAGATTCATTTAGTCAAGTTATTGTGTGGTGGTTTGTACTGATTTACTGCTTCAAATTGCTAAGGAATTTGAATTGAATACTTAGGTGTTTGTCATTGTTTGGTTCTAATTAGCATAGGCCCTGCTTTTCAAAGAGTATTTTTAAGAGATATTCTGGAGATACTCTGGAGGTAGTCTGAGGTATACAAGAGGTGAGCAAAACTAAAAGATCTTTTTGATTTAAATTCTTAAAATGGCAGATTTGGTTTACTGTGATAATTGTTCTGCATTTGTTTCACGTTCCATTTTTTGGAGGCTTGGAGGCTGTCTAATCTGTAGACAGTTCTCAAGATTGCAGCAGGAGATTGCATTTTTAAAGTCCGAGATTTGTAATTTATCTGTAAAACAAACTCGGGCTGAGACTGTTGAGAAGTCACTTCCACAGAGGCCATTGCCGCAGAGGCTTCCTAGGAATGGCAGGTGGGTTACTGTTGGATCTGGTAGGCTTAGAGTTGTGGATAAAAGGCATGTCCCGCAGTCTGTGGCTGTCCAGAATTCATTTTCACCACTTTCAGAGTGCAGTGGAGTTGTGGAGGCAGGCTCAGACACAGAGTTTGAGGAACCACTCTCCTATGTGGCTAAGGTGTGCAAGGAGAAGGTGAGGCCTGATGGAAAGCAGTTGTTGTTGGGCGATTCTATCATAAGAGGTGCGGAGTTGGACAGTATTGGCTTAGTGAGATGTCTTCCTGGAGCTACTGCTCGCAGAGACAGGAGGCGTATTTCTAATATTGTTAAGCAAGCAAATCAGGAAGGAGAATTAGATGTACTGGTTCATCTAGGGACAAATGATTTGGCTTGCAATGAGGTTTCAGAGGTGAAGGAAGCTTTTCGTGTTCTTGCCAATGATATACGGCAGGTTGTGTCCACACTGTCCTTTTCTGAAGTTATGCCTGTGCATAACTTTCAGAATGATAGACGGATGCGTATTAGGGACTTCAACTTGTGGCTTGGAGAATGGTGTCGGGAGCAAGGATTTGGCTTTGTTTCTCATGGAAGTTCACTATGGGATAGAAAGGAACTGTACAAAAAAGATGGTTTGCATATTTCTCAAAAGGGAACGAATGTTCTCAGTGAGCAGTTCAGAGGTTTTGCTAGGAGGTTTTTAAACTAAAAGAGGGGGGCAAAATGGTGATAAAACATCAATCCAATTGCCACCCAAAAAAGGGACAGAAGTTACCTGTAGTCAGTGTGCTGAAAAATGATAAGCTTAGAGTCATGTCTACAAATGCTCGCAGTTTAGGGAATAAGATCCATGAACTTGTGGCAATATTGGCAACTGAGAATGTAGATTTAGTGGCTGTTACTGAGACATGGTATAATGAAAAACATGACTGGGACATATCAATACCAGGGTACTCTTTATATAGAAAAGACAGAGAAGGTAAAAAAGGGGGAGGGGTGGCCCTGTATGTGAGGAATAGCTTAAAATGTAACGTAATACAAGTTAGTGAGGCGAACATAGAGTCAGTTTGGGTTACATTAGAATTTGGTAATCATATGGTAACTCGGGTAGGTGTGATTTATAGGCCCCCTGGACAAATAGAGGAGTTAGATAATCTACTAGTTGAGGAAATAGCTAAAATGACAATGAAGGGAGAAGTGATCATCGTGGGTGATTTTAATCTTCCTGATGTGAACTGGAAATACAAAACAGCTACTTGCGCCAGGAGTACGCATATCCTAAACTCCCTACTGGGATTATCTCTAAAACAAGTAGTGGAGGAGCCAACTCGAAAGCAGACCATACTAGACTTAGTGTTCACAAATGGAGATTTGTTATCAGATATTACTGTAGGTGAAAGTTTAGGATCCAGGGCCGATCCTGGGCGGGTGGACGGGGTGCACCGCGCCCAGGCGCACCGGGAGGAAAGGCGCTCCGATGAGCGCCTTTCTCCCTCATTCTGGAGGTGCGGCCCGCAGGTGAGCGCCTGCGGTCACCGCACCTCCTAATCTCATTACAGCTCGACTGGTGCAAGCTCCGCCCCGTCGCGCTGTCTGATTGCCGGATGTCTCTGGTGACATCCGGCAGAAGATCTGAATGACGGTGTTCTGCCTCCTCTGCAGACACCGTCCGGAAATGTCCTCCTCCCTCCAGGGAGGGGGACCGATAGTAAAAACAAGTTTTTTTTTTTTTTTTAAATTAAAAGAAGTGTGTGTGTGTTTCAATGTGTATGTCTGTGTGTGTGAATGTATGTAAGTGTGTGTGTTTCAGTGTGAATGTGTGTTTCAGTGTGAATGTGTGTTTCACTGTGTGTGTGTGTGTGTGTGAATGTAGTAAGTGTGTGTGTGTGTGTGAATGTGTGTTTCACTGTGTGTGCGTGTGAATGTGTTTCAGTGTGTGTGAATGTGTGTTTCACTGTGTGTGTGTGAATGTGTTTCAGTGTGTGTGAATGTGTGTTTCACTGTATGTGTGTGTGTGTGTTTCAGTGTGTTTCACTGTGTGTGTGTGAATGTATGTAAGTGTGTGTGTGAATGTGTGTTTCACTGTGTGTGTGAATGTATGTAATTGTGTGTGTGTGTGTGAATGTGTGTTTCACTGTGTGTGTGTGTGAATGTGTGTTTCACTGTGTGTGAATGTATGTGTGTGTGTTTCACTGTATGTGTGTGTGTGAATGTATGTAAGTGTGTGTGTGAATGTGTGTTTCACTGTGTGTGTGAATGTATTTGTGTGTGTGTTTCACTGTGTGTGTGAATGTATGTAAGTGTGTGTGTGTGAATGTGTGTTTCACTGTGTGTGTGTGTGTGTGTGTGTGTGTGTGAGAATGTGTTTTTCTCTGTGTGAGTCAATGTGTGTTACTGTCTGTGTAAGTGTGTGTACATAAGTGTGACTGTGTGTATTGCTCTGTGTGTGTATAAGGGTGTCTGTGTGTAATGGTGACTAAATGTGTTCAGTAAGGGGCCCTGAAATTCCTAGTGGCGGCCCTGACTAAGTGTGTCTGTGTAAGTGTGACTGTGTGTATTTATGCATGACCCTGTGCGTAAGTGTGGGTGTGTATGTATGCAGGGCAACTTTTAACTGGTTAAAGGGGCCACCGCTGCCCACTTGACAGTCCCCATCCAGTCGGCAGCTATTTCCCGCCTCCTGCACTGCACTCTGAGTGTGCATAGAGGGAAGACTGTGCGGAGGAGACACGAAACAGCAGCAGCAAGGTGAGTACTGGGGAATGGGGGGAGGGGGTAATGCTTTTCTTGGGAAAACTGGTGGTGGCATATTAATGGACAAACTGACACTGGCATATTAGTGGCCAAACTGACACTGGCATATTAATGGGCAAACTAACTGCTATATTATTGGATAAACTAACTGTGGTATGTTAATGGGCAAGCTATCTGTGGCATATTAATGGGAAAACTATCTGTGGCATATTAATGGGCAAACTGGCAGTGGCATATAAATGGGCAAACTGGCTGTGGCATATTAATAGGCAAATACACAGGATTATGAGGAGGGAGAGACATACATGTGAGTTATGAAGAGAAAGAGACAGCAGACATGGGTGTATAAATGGAGAGACAGACATGCAGAAAAAAAGACCACCATGGGGAGCATGAGTAACAGAAAGATAGACATGGAAAAATATATGGGGTATGAAGGGAGAGATATACATGAGGGTATGAGTGGAGAGAGATATACATGAAGGTATGAGTGGAGAGAGAGTTATATGTGAGGGTATGAGTTGAGAGAGAGAGAGTTATATATGAGGGTATGAGTGGAGAGAGAGTTATATATGAGGGTATGAGTGGAGAGAGAGAGATACATGAGGGTATGAGTGGTGAGAGTTATACATGAGGGTATGAGTGGAGAGAGAGAGATACATGAGGGTATGAGTGGAGAGAGAGAGATACATGAGGGTATGAGTGGAGAGTGAGAGATACACAAGGGTATGAGTGGAGAGAGAGAGCCACATGAGGGTATGAGTGGAGAGATACATGAGGGTATGAGTGGAGAGAGAGTTATACATGAGGGTATGAGTTGAGAGAGAGTTATACATGAGGGTATGAGTGGAGAGAGAGAGAGTTATATATGAGGGTATGAGTGGAAAGAGTTATATATGAGGGTATGAGTGGAGAGAGAGAGATACATGAGGGTATGAGTGGAGAGAGAGAGATACATGAGGGTATGAGTGGAGAGAGAGAGATACATGAGGGCATGAGTGGAGAGAGAGAGATACATGAGGGTATGAGTGGAGAGAGAGAGATACATGAGGGTATGAGTGGAGAGAGAGAGATACATGAGGGTATGAGTGGAGAGGGAGAAAGACATGGCGGTATGGGAAGAGAGAGACAAGTGAGTGACTGACTTGGTGGAATATTATTTATTGCTCCTTGTGTACTTCTTTTCCAATGATGCTCAGCCAGACTAATGGGAGACTTTGGCTGGTTGGACATCATGGGAACTGTAGTTAAAACTGCTAGCCAGCAAAAAGTCTCCCATGTTGATGGCTGAGCATCTTAGACATAAATAAAACCACTACACTGTTTTACTGCCAAATAAATATCTTTATTTAAAATAAGAGCTCTTGTTGGTCCTTCATCTAAAAATAAAGTTTGTGCTCTCCACAAGAATCCCCCCACCCCATTAATGAAAAATTGGTATGCCTGGAACATACATGTGTAAAGGGGAGGGGTTTATCATATAGCCACGCCCACCTGGGGGCGCCAAAAAAAATCCTGCACCCAGGCGCCCGTGACCCTAGGATCGGCCCTGTTAGGATCTAGTGACCACCAGACAGTGTGGTTTAATATAAGAACAGTGATGCAGTCACGCCACACAAAAACAAAAGTTTTAGATTTTAGAAAAACAGACTTTTCTAAAATTAGATTAGGTGTGAAGGAGTCATTATCAGACTGGAGCAATTTAAATGGAGTCCAGCAGAAATGGGATTGTCTAAAAGTTACACTACTGAAGGCAACAGAAAATTGCATAAGGCTTGTCAGTAAGAGCAAAAAATTGAAGAAACCACTGTGGTACTCTGCAGAGGTGGCTAAAATAGTAAAAAATAAAAAGCTAGCATTTAGTAATTATAAAAATACTCAGAGTGAGGAAGATAGAAAGATCTATAAGAGTAGGCAGAAAGAGGCAAAGCAAGCTATAAGAGCTTCCAAAGCACACACAGAAGAGACTATAGCCCAGTCAGTGAAAAAGGGGGATAAAACATTTTTTAGATACTTGAATGAGAAAAGGAAAGTAAAACAAGGATTAGTTAGATTAAAAACAAAAGAAGGATGCTATGTAGAAGAGGATAAAGGCTTAGCAGACTGCCTTAATGTATATTTTTGTTCAGTTTTTACAAATGAAAATGAGGGTAACGGACCTCATTTAGGGAAAAAGACTAATGAGTGTTTTGATGCATGTAAGTTTACAGAGGAAGAGGTTTTACTTCAGCTGTCTAAAGTAAAGACAAATAAGTCGATGGGACCTGATGGGATGCATCCAAAGTTATTAAAAGAACTTAGTGGTGTACTAGCAAAACCGTTAACAGATTTATTTAACCAATCATAGTTAACGGGAGTAGTTCCAGAAGATTGGAAATTAGCTAATGTTGTGCCCATTCACAAGAAAGGTAGTAGGGAGGAGGCGGGCAACTATAGACCAGTAAGTCTTACTTCAGTAGTGGGGAAAATAATGGAAACCCTGTTAAAGAATAGGATTGTTGAACATCTAAAGTCGCTTGGATTTCAAGATCAGAGACAGCATGGGTTTACTTCAGGGAGATCATGCCAAACTAATCTTATTGATTTTTTTGATTGGGTAACTAAAATAATAGATCAGGGTGGTGCAGTAGACATTGCTTACCTAGATTTCAGTAAGGCTTTTGACACTGTCGCACATAGAAGGCTTATCAATAAACTGAAATCTTTGAGTTTGGATTTCAATATTGTTGAATGGATTAGACAATGGCTGAGTGACAGGCAACAGAGGGTTGTAGTCAATGGGGTATATTCGATGCAAGGTCTTGTTACTAGTGGGGTACCTCAGGGATCTGTTCTTGGACCCATTCTCTTTAATATTTTTATTAGCGATATTGCAGAAGGTCTTGTTGGCAAAGTATGTCTTTTTGCTGATGATACAAAGATTTGCAGCAGGGTTGATATTCATGGAGGGATAAGCCAAATGGCAAATGATTTAGCTAAACTAGAAAAATGGTCAGAGCAGTGGCAACTGACATTTAATGTGGACAAGTGCAAGATTATGCACCTTGGGCGTAAAAACCCAAAAGCAGAATATAGACTATTTGGTACAGTCCTAACCTCAACATCTGAGGAAAGGGATTTAGGAGTAATAATTTCAGAGGACTTGAAGGTAGGTAGGCAATGCAATAGAGCAGCAGGAAATGCTAGCAGAATGCTTGGTTGCATAGGGAGAGGTATTAGCAGTAGGAAGAGGGAAGTGCTCATGCCATTGTACAGAGCACTGGTGACACCTCACTTGGAGTATTGTACGCAGTACTGGAGACCGTATCTCCAGAAGGATATTGATACTTTGGAGAGAGTTCAGAGAAGGGCTACTAAACTGGTTCATGGGTTGAAGGATAAAACTTACCAGGAAAGGTTAAAGCATCTTAACATTTATAGCTTGGAGGAAAGACGTAACAGGGGGGATATGATAGAAACATTTAAATACATAAAGGGAATCAACACAGTAAAGGAAGAGAGTATATTTAAAAAAAGAAAAACTACCACAACTAGAGGACATAGTCTTAAATTAGAGGGGCAACGATTTAAAAGTAATATCAGGAAGTATTACTTTACTGAGAGGGTAGTGGATGTATGGAATAGCCTGCCAGCATAAGTGGTAGAGGTAAACACAGTCAAGGATTTTAAGCATGCGTGGGATAGACACAAGGCTATCCTAGCTATAAGACCGGGAACGGGGGACTAATAAAAGTACTCAAAAAAAAAAATTGGGCAGACTAGATGGACCGAATGGTTCTTATCTGCCGACACATTCTATGTTTCTATGTTGTAAAGCAGGATTTAGAAATATATGCTAAAGTGTGTGTAAGAGGTGGATTGTAAGAGGGACAAGCCCTCTTACAATACACAGAAGGAATGCATGTTCCTTTAAGCCCCTCCATTAATGAGGAAAAGTAAAATATTCCAAATTGTGCTACACCAATGTAAGATTATGTTTATTTAATCATTGATTTCTATCCTCCCTGAACTCTATATCAGATCTCATGGCTCCCACTCACCTCTCTTCACACAGCTTCCAAAGTGATTACAAAATGGCTACCAGCACCATAGAAAGAAAAGCTTACACACATACCGTATTTGGTCGAATATAAGACGACCATGATTATAAGACGACCCCCCAAACTTTGTATATTCCTTTAGGAAAAAAACTAAAAGCCTGAATATAAGACTACCCTATAGGGTAAAAAAAAGTTGAACTTGTATATATGTAAATTGCTTTTTAATATTTAATAAAAAATTGATATTAAACAAATACATTTCTTGTTTTTATTTCCTTTTATGTGCCAATGCGGCCTCTTTCCCCCTCCCCCAGCTGTCTCTCTCCCCCCCAGCATTGTCTCTCTCTCCCTCCCCCCCAAACTTCTCTCTCTCTCCACCTCCCTCCCCCTTTGATTCTTTCCCTGGTGGCTAGTGGGGGCAGCTGGGGGATGTCTGCACGATACGTGCAGACATCCTCCATGCTGCCCGACACCTCCGTCTATTATGACAGACAGCTGGTCCGTCATAATAGACAGAAGTGTCAGGCAGCATGGAGGATGTCTGCACGTATCGTACAGACATCCCCCAGCTGCCCATATCTCCCTGGTGGCTAGCGGGCAGCGGAGGATGTCCTCCGGACCCGGCTTCATCATAGAAGTCCCGGCAGTCGTGCCAGGCTCATCGCGCAGACATCCCCCGGCTGTTAGAGAGGGGGATCCAGGTCCCCTGCAACTCTGCGGGGCATCTGGATCCCAGTCTTATAATCTGACCTCAATTTGAGGTCAAATTATAAGACGACCTCGAATGTAAGACCTTGTCTTATATTCGAGCAAATACAGTAGTTGCCAACATTTGCAAAAAATTTCCAGGGACACTTTGCAGATTATCTTCCAATTGACCACACCTCCTTTCAAAAGCTCTGCCCGCTCAATATAATTAGCATAATGTAACTCCACCTACTTAAATGAGTAAAAGCAAAAAACGTGTGCACTCCGTAAAGGCTGAATCAATCTTCAAGAGAATATACTCGTTTATTAACAGTGTAGATTATATCACCAAGTTCTCACCAACATTACCATGCATCCTTGGTATACAACAGATACATTCACAGCACAACATCTACATCAGGCATTTTATCACTTTTACATGAAATATAGTAAGACCGGTGCAGATGTGCTTCAGTCAGAAAGCTGTGTCTACACCATAAAACATACATTAGTATGAACCTTAAACTTCTGCAAGGAGGCCATTCCATGTATCCACTCCCCTATCAGTAAAGTTATACTGCCTGGCCTTATCGTATATCTAGGATAGCCTTATACCTAACCCATGCATGCATAAATTCGTTCACTGTATTAACCTCTACCACTTATACTAGAAGACTATTAGATGCATCCACTACCCTCTCAGTAAAGTAATACTTTCATTAGTTACTGTCCTTATCTTATATCTAGGATAGACTTATACCTATCCCATGCATGGTTAAACTCCTTCACTGTATTAACCTCTACCACTTCTGTTGGAAGACTTTTCCATGCATCCCCTGACCTCTCTGTAAAGTAATACTTTCATTAATCCCTGGCATTATCTTATATCTAGGATTGCCTTATTCATTTACCATGCATGATTAAACTCCTCCTCTACCACTTATGCTGGAAGACTATTCCATGCATCCACCACCCTCTCAGCAAAGTAATATTACATTTCTGACCAGATTTTTTTTTTTTTAAATATCCAGCCTTTTGAAAAGCTTTAGGTGGACCCCAAATATATGTATAGAACTAGTTGCATTTATACTTATATGAACTTTTTAATATTGTATTCAACTATTTGTATATGTAATAAAAATGGTATTGAAAAATTGTTCATTTTTTATTTTTATCCCTTCCTCTCCACCCACATTGCACCTAAAGAACTTAACACAGCACCACACAGCACCATACAGCACCCACAGCACTTTGCACCCACATGTTTTGGCATGCCACAATGTCAATTTGCCTCCCAGAACATACCACAGTGTAACTTTGCCCCTGCCGAACACGCCACAGTGACACTTTGCCTCATAGTACATGTTATTTTGTCCCACAAAACATGCCACAGCATCACCATCGCCAGAGTCAATTTTCCCATTAATATGCCACTATTAGCCTAGCCATTAATATGCCACACCCTTATTGCCTAGTAATATGCCACAGCCAGATCCCCCAGTACTATGCCACCGTTTAGTTGCCCAGTAATATTTCACAGTCTGATCCCCCAGTAATATGTCACAGTTTATTTGCCCAGTAATATGCCCAGCCTAATTACCCAGTAATATGCCACAGTCTAATTGGCCAGTAATATGCCCAGCCTAATTGGCCAGTAATATGCCCAGCCTAATTGGCCAGTAATATGCCACAGTCCAATTGCCCAGTAATATGCCACAGTCTAATTGCCCAGTAATATACCCAGCCTGATCCCCCCGTAATATGCCACAGTTTAATAGTCCAGTAATATGCCACAGTCTAATTGCCCAGCATAATTGCCCAGTAATATGCCCATCATAATTGCCCACTAATATGCTACATTTTAATTGCCCAGTAATGTGCCCGGCCTGATGCCCCAGTTTAATTGCCCAGTAATATGCCACAGTATAATTGCCCAGTAATATGCCCAGCCTGATGCCCCATTAATATGCCCAGTAATATGCCATAGTCCAATTGCCCATTAATATACCCAGCCTGATCCCCCAGTAATATGCCACAGTTTAATTGCCCAGAAATATGCCCAGCATGATGGCCCAGTAATATGCCACCACCCTCCTCCCCCCTTCCCCAGTACTCACCTGATCCATGTCTCCTCCGTGCACTGGCAACAGGTTTGTGTGGTTTAATAAAAGTTTTTTTTTTAAAGTCACCCGCGCAGTGTGAGCTGTGCTCACATCAGCCTGTGTTACCAGCCCTGTCACATGAATCCTGCCTGCTTCCAGCAGACGCGTGTGGCAGGACTTGCTACAGCAGGCTGATGTGAGCTCATCTCACATAGACTGTCACATGACATCGCACAATGACATCACGTGACCTGCGATGACGCTAAAACTGCGCAAATTGCCGGGATTGTCCCGGGGATGAGAATTCCCCAGGGACAATCTTGGTTTTCATGGGACTGTCCCGGCAAAAATGGGACAGTTGGCAACTATATACACACAGCAATGTGATGGAAATTCAGCACCTGTCTGACCTCTGTGTTGGGATGTCGATATTGCACACAATATTTTTAAACTGAAGAAGAACTTGCAGCAAATTTGCAAAGCAAATTAATCTGGAGACTTGCAATGCAGACTTGAAGCAAATGTTCAACAAACTTGTGAAGCTTGGCAAGTCTAGCAGTAATTTTTAAACTTGTAGCTCAATTGATTGCTATCTGGGATATACCCTTCTTTTACGTACACTTATAAAACCAATAAAAATTGATTTACAAAAAAATAAAACATTTATAAAAAGGTATAAAAACTTAATAGTATATAGGGTCTCAGTATCTGCAGAAACAGCACAAAGGAAAGTAATGATTATTGTGTCCAGAATATACACATATAGAAAAAAATGGGTTTTTTTTTTAAATATTTTAAAAATTATACATTATTTAAAAATAATCAATATGTGTCTGTTGTGTGCACTTACATTTAGAATAAATAATATATGTCTCAGCCAAAACAAATAAATAGAAGCAGAGGGCGCTCAAAAACAGCAACACATTTCACCAAGGGGTAATTTCGTCAGACTTAGTAGCGTTCCCTCGTGGTTCTCTGATTTGCTACTCTAAGGATTGCTGCTAACATTTGTTTGTTAATTATTACACTTTGAACACATATTAGTCATGTTTTCGATTTTTATTTATTTTCACTTGTGGTAAATAAGATTCAGGTTCAAAAGCTCTGTACACTTTATTTTTATTATGACTACATGGATGCCCAAATATAATATCCAATATAATATGTACACAGTTAGCATTATTTGGAAAAAATATATATATTTACACATTTATGCAACTATGGACATGGCCAAAAACACATCACAAAAAGGGTAATGAAGATAAATACATGTGCAGAACACACACCAGTGAATAACCACAAGGGTAGGGAAGGTGTAATCATGCACTAAGATGCATATATATATATATATATCACGATGCATCAATATATATCATCAGTAGGCACTGTTAGTCACAATCACAGACCATCAACATCCATACCTGCCAACTTTTCATTGCTGGGTCCTAAGACACACAAAGAGTTGGACCCCAAAAAGTTATGGAGTTGATGATGTTACGTGAAGTCACAGACTACGGTGATTTCAATAAACTGTTACTCCTGCACCCAAGGACATGACCCATCACACACATTGCACATCCAGGACTTACCCCTGCATCCCAATACATGCCCCATAACCCACATTACACATCTAGGACTACTCCCTGCACCACAGGACATGCCATATTACCCATAATGTACATACAGGACTTACCTCTGCACCCCAATACATGCCCCATTACCCACATTGCATATACAGGACTTATGCCTGCACCCCAGGACAGTTGATCCCTGGTGTCTAGTGGAGACATTCCCCTGCTGCTTCTCGCGCTGCCTGATCTGTTCTGAAGTCTTAGCGAGGCAGGTCACGTGTCTGCTGACGCTCTGACCTCAGAGTAGTGTGCAGGGGGCGCAAAGGCAGCATGTGAATATTTGTGTGGGGGGGGGGGGCGAAGACACACTCTGAAGCAGCCTCTGAGAATAATTCCTGCCATGTAGTGTTGCACTAATGAGCTCAATGCTACATTAACCCCTTCGCGACAATGGACGTGTCAGGCACGTCCTGCCGGGAACTGCGTTCCTGACAATGGATGTGCCTGACACATCCTGTGGTGAAACGAGATCAATGATAGCGAAAACCGCTCTAACGGTGGTCTATTGCTACGATGTCGAGGAAAGAGCCAGCACCGAAATTTTCTCTCTGGGGCACCCGTGATCAGCCCACGGAGCGATTGTGGGCGCTATATTGACGGAGCAGCATGCTCCTGTAAAAATGGCTGTGCCCTCTTGTGGTAAGAGCTTCGGAAGTGAAAAAAAATTTACTTCCATCACTCTGAATATGTTGCTTGACTGCCCCTAGAGGCAATGTAAAAAAAAAAAAAATATTTAATTATCTTAAAACTGGGATTAGGGCTAGATTAGCTGTTAAGGTTAAAATTAAATATTTTTTTTAGCATAAGGGATAGGGTTAAAATTAAATTAAAATATATCAAGGGATAGCATAAGGGTTAGAGTTGGGGTTAAATTTAGGGTTAGGGATAAATTTAGGGTTCGGGTTGGGGTCAAAAGATCAATATAGGAAAAAAAATATTTTTGTTTTTTTGCCGCATAACTCACAAAAAAATGCAGAAAAATATGTAAACATGCATATTTATGAACTCGGGACAACATTTAGAAACTATTTAGATGGGTTTTTTTTAAATTATTGTATTTGTGTAAATTATATTTTTGGTCAAAGTTAGAAAAAGTGTTTGTTTTTTTAATTTTTTCATCATATTTTATGATTTATTTGTAGTAAATTATAAGATATGATGAAAACAATGGTATCTAATGAAACCCTTCTTATGACGATAAAAACAACATATCATCTGTGTGGGTACAGTATGTGAGAGAGAAGGAAATTACAGCTAAACACAAACACCCCAGAAATGTAAAAACAGCCCTTGTCACCAAGGGAAAGTCAAGGACAAAATGTCTTGTCACTAAAGGGTTAAAACTCAGGATGTATATATGTCCTCATGGTCCTCATGGTCCCGAGTGGAGCAACATATATTAGGGGTGGCATAGCCCTGCTCTGTGCAGGAGCAGATGTTGATGGTGCAGCTGTGAGTTGTGGTGTACATGTTTTTGCAGGATCATGAAAAATCAAACTTTTGTGAATAATGAATTGATTACACATAACCAGGTTTGATTATTACATAGCCACCTGTAAGGCGACTTAGGCAGCCGCCTAGGGCGCAAATTAGCAGGGGGCACCGGAACCGTGCATTAAAAAAAAATCCTCCCCTTCCCTCTTACTTACCTCCTCGCAGCTGCTATGTCTACCGGTGCAGGTCCGTGGCTGTCAGGGAAGCGTTGTGCGCTCCCCTCCAGCCGATGCGGATTCAATAAAGTTTGTTTAAACTTTTTTTTTAAACAAACTTCATTGAAGCCGCATTGGCTGGACGGGAGCGCACAACGATTCCCTCACAGCCACGGACCTGCAGCACTGGGAGACAGAGCAGCAGCGAGGAGGTAAGTACTGGGGAAGGACATTGAGAGGCATAATCCTGGCACATTGAGGGGCATAATCCTGGCATATTGTGTGAGAAAATTCTGGCATACTGAGTGGCATAATAATCCTGGCATATTGGGTGGCTAAGTCCTGGCATATTGAGAGGCATAATCCTGGCATATTGAGGGGCATAATCCTGGCATATTGTGTGGGAAAATCCTGGCATATTGAGTGGCATAATAATCCTGGCATATTGGGTGGCTAAGTCCTGGCATATTGAGAGGCATAATCCTGGCATATTGAGGGGCATAATCCTGGAATATTGTGTGGGAAAATCCTGGCATATTGAGTGGCATAATAATCCTGGCATATTGGGTGGCTAAGTCCTGGCATATTGAGGGGCATAATCCTGGCATATTGAGGGGCAAAATCCTGGGATATTGAGGGGCATAATCCTGGCATATTGTGGGGGAAAATCCTGGCATATTAAGTGGCAAATCCTAGAATATTGTGGGGGAAAATCCTGTCATATTGAGTGACATAATAATCCTGGCATATTGGGTGGCTAAATCCTGGCATATTGGGGGGGCAAAATCCATTGGTGTTTGTCTCCAGTCCCCAGAGTCCCTAGAGCCAGGCCAAGAGCCAGACCAAGAGCCAGACTGCAGCCAGAGACCAGATCATCTTACTGTCCTGGTGGTAAATAGACAATTCAATATGTTTATTATTTAGTTGTTTAGTTATCAATAATACATTGGAAACTAATTTACTTCACATTTAAAGGACACTATAGTCCCAGAACCACTACAGTTTAATATGTGTCTATAGCCTGTCGCTGCAGAGAAAAGACACTGTGCGGTACTGGTGTTAAAGGAGCACTATAGTGCCAGGAAAACAAACTCGTTTTCCTGGCACCATATAGTCCTTAGGAGTGGGGCACCCTCGTGTCCCCCTCCCACTGGGCTGAAGGGGTTAAAACCCCTTCAGCCATTTACTTTTCTCCAGCGCCGGCGCTGGGAACTTTCCTCTCCGATCCTCCTCTCAGCTGCGAATGCTTTTCTATGGATGTTCCGCGTCTTTCCACTGTAATTTTCACAGTGATAATCACGGATGCACCTCTAGCGGCTGATAATGGGGGGGGGGGGGGGGGCGGCAATTTTTATTTTGCCTAGGGCGGCAAAAATCCTTGAACCGGCTCTGCACATAACCTTTTCTGGACATGAGAATGAGAATGTCTACAAAAATAGGGCCCCATGTAACCAAGACACATTGGGACTGATTGAATGAAGCAAAATATCACTAACTACAGTTTTATTTAAATCATATTGATCTATTCAAAGACAAGAGATAAATTAACTCAGGTCATTGATTAGACCCCACTGTCTTATAAGATGCACACAGTTATCTGAGTTATACCAGATGCTAGTCCTATAATTCTAAATTGAATAAACAATTTAATCTGATGATTTAGCAGACATATATAGATAGAACGCATGCAGCATGAACGTTTAGCTGTTCCAACTTTGTTATATAGGCTGGATGGTCCTGTTGGTCACTTTGACACTGTTTATTGCCTGGGCCACACATCTCCATGCCGCCCCCCTCATTCCAGCAGTTCTTTCCTGTCTCAATGTCCCAAATAGCACCACATAATTTTCTTAGATTGCCAAGACCAATATATCTCTCCAAAATATTATAACTGAAAATATGGGACTTATAAATACAACAATCTTTACAACTTCAGTGAACAATCATCAATTTATTTTTTTAATTAATTTTCATAATAATGAATGGTGTTGCAAAACACTGAGATAAGGCAAATTAATTAATACAGTTTTAGAGAAAATTTTATCAAAATGTATATATATATATATATATATATATATATATATTCTATGCAAAATAATAGCAGTGTTCAAAAACTAAAAAACATATATAAAGTGTAAAATTAAAAATACATTTTAAATGAAGAATACTATTGAATAATGTGTTAATGTTAAAAACTGCACATGTGAATCAATACTTAATACAGGTCTTGTCTATAATGTCTGCTTGATTGAAGATCTCAGGTTCAATATGTCGATACCCAAAAAATAGAAGGTATATTTGTAATAACGTATCAGATTGCATTATAATATACGTCTAATCAAGATCTCCACCATTTTTCCATATCTCTTCTTTCCCCTTAGGTTATAGCTCTTGTATGGTTACAGTATATAGAAAGTATGATATTTAAAAGTCCTTTTTTTCTTAATATATGTATACATTTTTGTACTTGGTAATAAGAGGTTTATGTATATATAATATTAATTTTAGCTGTACTTGGGATTAAGAGGTTTATGTACAGCAATACGATTGCTGATAACTATAATGAGTAGACCACTTAAGTTTAACCAATCCCAACAACTCCCCGGAAAGGATATGTGTGCTAGAGAGAGTATAAATAGTGGACTCTGTGATAGAGGGGGCGAACACTATAAGGCAGGCACTCGCCAACATTACAGTGGTAAAGAAACCGCTTCGGAGAAAAAGACTTCAGTTCTCATTGCAATCAGCTTTCCACCAGCGGGGAGACTCTGGGATCCTGCGACTAAAAACACCGTAAACGGCCGGTCCTTGCCGATTCTACACATTGAGTCAGCTACTTAATTGTACTCACATGCCTTTTAAGTAAGTTTCTAATTGCTTGGTCATTAAAATATCTTAATAAATATATTTGAAAGACAATATCTATTTTTGCAGTACCATACTATTTTGGCACTTGTGGCTTTTTTCTCCTCTCATTACATATTTCTGATATATGTGAGCAATAACAACTACATTGCCATCACAAAGATAACCAAGGTTCCCATTTTGATCTGAAATTTGGGGAACATTTATCAAACATGTTTAAAGAGAGTAGTACAATGCTCGATTTTTGTGAGTGAAATTCCATTTGATAATATCTGAATATACACACACAAGTCAACTATAACAGAGAGCACTATTTTATGTTCCCTTCCATTTTTTGGGTATTGACATATTGAACCTGAGACAGAGGCGGCTCTAGACTTTGTGAGGCCTCAGGCGAAACTCGAACATGAGGCCCTCACTGACACTCATAATTAAAAAAAGATATGCAAGCGATGATAAAAATGATCTGATCAGCATATTAGTGTGTATATGGGTGTTAGTGGTCTCATCTTGGAGACATTTGATCAGATACACTAGAATATATAAACACATTGATATGCTGATCAGATACACACAAAGACATCACAGTACCACATTATAGCACCCACAGGGCCATCTACGTGCCCAAACAGCTCTTCAGGGCCATCATTGTCTACAAACACTGTCACTGCCATTGTTGTTCTCAAACATCTTATTAGTGTCATATTTGTGCCCAGACAGCTTATCACTGCTATGATTGTCCTTAAACACTGCCTATGTCCCCAAATAGCTTGGCAGGACCATATCTGTCCCCAAACAGCTTATCAGTGCCATTATTGTGCCCACAGTCATACTCAATCACAAACGCAGCCAGACACACTCATTCATAGACACACTCAGCCAGCACACACTCACACGGCAAACACAGACATTCTCACACGCAGCAAACAAACACTCACAGACACACTCAGCCAGCACACTGCAACTTACAGATCCACCAGCCAGAACATACACACTCTCACACTCAGCTAGCATGCACTCACAGACGCACTCAGCAAGCAAGCACTCACAGACGCACTCAGCAAAGCAAACAAACAGAGACACTCTCAGCAAGCAAACACACACAGACACACTCAGCAAGCATAAACTCACAGACACACTCAGCAAGCATAGATTCACAGACACACTCAGCAACCATAGACTAACAGACACACTCAGCAAACACACACTCACACTCAGCAAACACTCAAAGACATACTCAGCCAGCACACAGTAACTCACAGACACACTCAGCCAGCACAGACTCAGACACTTATCCAGCACACACTCAGACACACACACACCAGCAATTTTTTTATTTATTTATCATCATTAGAGGACTGAGATAACGAGCATCGGAGCTGCGGGGAACCATTTTTTCTTTTACACCCAGACCGACATGTCCCCATCCCTCCCTGCTTAGTTTCCTGTCAGGACACCTGCAGTGAGGAAAGGGTAACATTGTTCAGCTTCTGCTGCAGCTCCTTGGTGACAGTGGGAGGGGAGTGCTCCTCTTCAGAAGGTAATAGTGTGCACCCGGGGCAGAAGGTATAGATATCAAATAATAATGTTTGTGAAAAAAATAAATTTCCCATTTTTATTTCCTTCCTAAGTTC
Source organism: Pelodytes ibericus (assembly GCA_036172795.1). Lineage (NCBI taxonomy): Eukaryota > Metazoa > Chordata > Amphibia > Anura > Pelodytidae > Pelodytes > Pelodytes ibericus. Next base: position 65,879,034 of record CM069864.1, on the reverse strand, counting down.
CCCTTAATTTCAGCTGTACTGCTCTGTGATACACTAATACTAATTCAGGAGCCAGCCTGATTTTTTTTAGGAGACAGGTAAATGGAACGTTTGTAGAGTCCTATTTAAAACAATCTAAAATCTCTACTGCTGGCTCCTTTTTTAAATTGTTTTACATAGAACTCTATGGAAGTTCAATTTGCCTGGCTCCTAAAAATAATCAAGCTGGCTTCTGAATTAGTCTGGCACCTAAAATCCACAGAACTAATGTCCTTCATTACTTCTAGTTTTATTGCAGTGGACAGTGATATACTAATACACACAATACACATTACTATGAATTTTATTGCTGTGGAGCTCTGTGAAACATTTACACACAATGCACCATACTGTAAGTTTTATTGTGGAGGAGTTCTGTGCTACACAATACACAATAAAAGCATAAGTTTGGATCTAGTGCGTGAAAAATGAATGTGTGAGATATGGCAATTTTCTAGATTATCTGCAGCAAGTAAATTTAAGACAGGGAATGTGGTAAGATTTATAGGAGATGGGTTGGCTGAAAGTGATAATATATAGTGACTATTTACTGTACAGATAAAATGATCTGAGGGCTTGTTGCATTAAAAAAATGGTTCACTCTCTAAACAAACAAAGAAAGCATAACTCTAATAAAATGTTCAAATTAAATAACAAGGCAGATGTGGACTATACTTCTCATTATGCTCATAATGGGAAATGAGGTCCAGGTGCAATATTAAATCTGTTTTATATTTGAAATAAAAAGCTTGTATGTCCTTAAGATGATAATCTAAATGGATTTCTTAAAATATACTACATCTGCCCAAGAAAGAGTTAATCTAAAAATGAGTATAAATGTATTTTATCCCGCCCCCCCCCCCCCAAGTTCCATACCTTTGTGTGTTTGGAAATGCAGGAGGGTACACCTTAGAATGTTGTGCTGCAGAGAATTGCAGCTCAGTGTGAGACATCGTGCAGAGGAGGGAGGGGATTCCCCGCTCTCTGCTCTGACAGGCAGCGTGTAGGAGCAGTGTGACAGGGTACGCTAACGGAACATACCATTACAGAGCCTAGGTGGGGAAGAAGCAACACCCGAATGTGAGTTTTAAAAAAAAGATACTGTTGTCCGTCCTGTCAAATGTCAGGCACCAGTATTTTCTGCTGCTGTGAGGACCTGAAATCATCCACAGTTCACAGAGCTGCAGGCCAAGGTGTATCTACCAGGCAAAGAGGTTAGTCAGGCAGCATTAAACTCCCCTGTAACCTGGAAGGCTATTAGGTGAGTTAGGCAGTCGCGAGGCCCCTGCTAGTGCGAGGCCTTAGGCGGCCGCCTAACTTGCCTAATTAGAGAGCCGCCTCTGACCTGAGATATTGAACAGCCAGTCCACATAGTTAGTTGTTTTTTTTTTCTTTCTTTTTTTAAATTTTAAATATTATTTAATACAATCTGTGTAAAAAAAGAAATTACACAAAATGACATAACGATCTTTGGCAACAATCATATAGTTGTGGAAGGGGCAATGGTCAGTAAAAGGAGAGTGGTGTTGCTGTAGACAATACAGTACATATAGAATTTGGTCAGAGGTGTGCCAAAATATACACCGAAAAACAGGAGGAGCTCCATCTACCCAATCTTTTGATACTATGCGCTGGGATATTGTTCCTAGAAGCTGCAGAAGCCGCCCCGATTCTGAAAGAATGTCCTGAATATGACAGTGGGTTGAGTCCTATCCTGACTAACAGCAATCTAACATGCTTAACAAAAGCTATGAAGGATAATGGCTTGACAGGGAATGGTAATAATGGTTCCTTAGTTTGTGTGCCAAGAAAGACAATAATGCATTTATGACTGCTACTGGACACCAAGGTGAATTTGTTTGGTAGAAGGGGATCTCTACACCTGGGCCCAACTGACACATTTTGGTATGAGCAAGAGACAAAACATAGTGATCATCCATTCAACGTAAGGAAAGTTGCAGTGCTGGACCTGGTGGATAGCTCCCCTGGTCTCATAAATCCGTAGAAGGCTAAGAACATAGATGTTTTGATGACCACATTAGTCATAGGCTCAAAAGGTCTGGTGCCGCTTGATGTTTGGATTTCTGTAACCCTTTAAGAATTTCTTTATGGGGTGTGAGCTTAATAAGGAGGGTTTGTCTTGGAACAATACAATGACATGGTGTTGAACCCCAGATAGGTACAGTTTGATTGTGCTATTTGATAATTTCAAAGTATTATGGCAATATGCCACAAAATATGCCACAAAAGCCAACAATATTTTTACTGAAGCCAGATCTGCTGGTGGGATAGATTTTAAAAAGATGTTGTATAGAGAGCATGCTCGTCATATGTTTAGCGGTACTATGTGACAAAGCCTTCTTTTTGACTGAATTGGCTACGTCTAAATGGTGTATTAATTCAGTATGAGATGTTCGAAGTTGGGATCCACCGTAGGATGAATTGTGAAAATTTTCTGTAATTCAAAGTGAGATAAAGCGTCAGCTGCTACATTTATGGATCCTGGAACATGTTCACAAACCAGGAAAAAGTGTGATATACAGCCTTGTTAGTTTTCTCATGAAACTCATAATGTGATGGTAATTTGACCTGCCTTTATTGATAATATCTGCCGTGACCTGATTGTCCGTAAAAAATATAACCGTAAGTCCAGTCTACCTATGTCCCCAGGTAACGGCAGCAGCAACAATGGGGTATATCTCGAATAAAGGGCAGGATTGTAGTGTATCACTAACGGGCAACGAGTGACATTTAGTAAAATCCAACACAGTCTCAGCAAATAGGTCAAATAATTTAGGGCTACTCCTGGAGCCGAAAGTTAGCAAAATAGTACAAATCCCTCCATTTTACACCGTGTAGATGCCATAATTAAGGGTTTATTGGAAACAATTTAAAAGCATCTGTGATATCTGTTTTGGTGAGCCATAACCCTATCCCTGACCTTATGATAGCTTGTATGGCATTATCCATAGCAGCGTATTTCAGAGAGAATTCTTCTGCTGGAATAAGGGAGTTAATACTGGGGTGCACCGAGTTGTGAGGGGCAGATAAATCAAAATTGAGTCTCTTCTTGTATTCGCCTGTAGCTATACCGATAGGGCTGATTCTCCAACTGGGGAAAGGGGGTGACTGAAAGGGGCCTATCAAGTAAACCTTATCTAGTTCTTGAGCCAGGAGACGGTCAAATGTCTCGGGATCAGTAAGCGCCGACCTGAGATTGGGGCATTCAAGAGTCTGTTGTGGGAGAGCAATAATTCATGTGTCAAAACCTGATAAGAATCCTGAAATTAAAAATTCCAAAAGGTCAGGTGATGGATGAGACTTAAATTTTTCCCTTAGGAAATCTACCTTAACTGGGGATAGTCATTGTTTTGGAAACAGTTTGACCGGACACATGGTTTTCGGGTGGGTCCTATGACAGCCTGTGCAAATGTGCAGCAGTCTGCACAAACTGAAATTGCACCCAGTGGTGTTAAAATTGTTGCAGATCTGTGATCTCCCGAGGAAAGAAATAGGTCTCCCTAGCCGATCTTGTTTTTGCAGGTGTCGAGAGAGGGCCTAAAGGTGGTGGTGAGGACGTCCCTGCCATGCTGGTGGAGGGATGGCTATCTGCAGATGGACAAAAATTAACCCTATGGGCTGTGGATTGGCATAGACTGCAGGCCAGAGTTTTGAGTCCTGCAAAATGCCTGAAGAATAACTCTGTACCTATTTGGCTCCAGTCCGTGAGGTAATTAAACTTGGCTAATGCTGCTGCTGCTTTGGCAGAGAAGGATCTATGATAGTCATAAAATGCATGACCTCCATATTTATGCCAGAGTTCAACTACTTTAAAGAGATAATGGTCCAGTTCTTCCCTCCTATTGAGGTGGACTGTGCAAATCACGTCCCTATATAGACTAAATGCCAAAACAAATTCAGGTATGGACAATTTCTTCCCCAGCCTCGAGTTTTTGGCTTTTAAAACTACCAAAACTTCCCTGCATGAAAATGTTTTATTGTCTCCCAAGTCGTGTGAGCTGAGTAAGAAGGATATTAAGTTAATTAATTGTTCAATGGAATTAAAAAAAATTTTCTTTTTTTTAACATATTGTTATAACCTAATAAAAATAAAAATTAGAAACTTTTTTTCTGTAAAATGGTTTCAAAATATACTGTTGTGGTTTTAACATAATGCCATTAGAAATTAGGGATTACTTGCCCTTTTATGTCTGTAACAGCAATAAATATCTGCATTCAATTTATTGTATGAGAAAAAGGACTTGTAAGGACTTATCCATTTGGCAGAGCAATATGGAGGAATATACCTTTAAGCAAGCCTCCCCAGATGAAGCTCGCTACACTAATTACAAACGGATATAAATAAGACTGTTCGGTGCTACTGAAGCATACCCTTGATGAAGTCCGGAGTGACGAAACGAGATCTGAACTTTCTGGGCATCCGTACTAGGCTGCTGGTTTGAACTTTTACAAGCGATCGCGAAGACATTCGCTTGTGTGCTCTCCATTTGTTTTGAAACAGAACAGTCACCAACACAGGAGCAAGAGATTTCAGGTCAAGTGCACAGAGCTGTATCTCTCTTTTCTCCGGTCTGTCATTTGTTTGTTTTTAAATACATACCATATTCATTCACCTGGTTTGGCGTCCTTTTTACGATTACATCGAGAGGAGTGGGAGATTATCCCTGGAAAGAAAACGCCATAACAACGGATACCTGCACAGATGCTCCTGCTGATTTAGGAGCTCCGTTTGTGAGTCTGATAATTTTCAACATTTTAATTATTTTTTATTATCAGTCATACTGCACCAGATTGTTTTTTTCTGCCTTGTGTTTTTCCTGCAGATCAGGACACATTGTAGCAGTGATATTACGAGGAGTGTAAAAGCTGGTGATTTTATTATTTTGTATCACACGCTATAGTGCACCAATTGGAATTGGTTTGTACACAAGTTGTTTATGATTGCACAATTGGGGATTTTTTGTTTTTTACATTGTATTGTTTTTTACATTGCATTGTTTGACCCTAGCTACAGCGGGTTTTTTCACATTATTTACTGCTGGTTTATTGCTGCCTGTATTGCACTTTATATTGCACTGAAAATATTGGTTGTTTGCACAAGTGGATTGTTACACTTTACACAGAATTTTGAATATTTTATTTATCTATAAGGTATATTTTGCATCATTGCACTGTTTGATGGTTATAGTATAAATATTTGTATACTTTTTTTTCACACTGCACTTTAGCATTGTGTGTTTGGATCATAAACACTGTCCCCGTTTATGTTAATATTTTTCATTCTTTATTTTTTTATTAATATTTGCATCAAGCACTCTTACTTATCTATACTTTCAAGTATATTTTTCAGTTATTCTATACTGTGCGCCAGAGAAACCCCTCTTTTCCTTTTGCATCCACTAAACTAATACCCCAATCATTAGAATTAAGATGTAATAAAAAAGCCTTCAGTGTCTCAGAGTCACCTTTCCATATAAAAAATATATCGTCAATATACCTCTTATAGAACACCAGGTTTGCACCCCAGGCATGCTGTCCATAAATAAAAAACTCCTCCCAAAAAGCCATAAAAACATTTGCATAACTGGGTGCAAACCTGGAACCCATGGCCGTGCCAGTCAACTGTAGGTAAAATTGGTCCTCATACCAAAAGAAATTATTCTCCAGTATGAGGAGAATACCTTCCACAATTTATTTAATCTGTGATTCCGGAATCTTTGCTGCCTTTTGTAAGAAAAATAAAATGGCTTCACATCCTTTCTTATGTTGAATAATGGTATATAGTGAACTAAAGTCACATGTAACCAAAAGATAATCAGCCTGCCATTTAAAACCATCTAATTCCCGTATAAGGCTAGTCGAGTCTTTTAAATAAGATTTTGTTTGTACCACAAAAGGCTGTAATAATTTATCAATATATTCGGATAGACGGGATAACAGTGAGTCTATCCCTGCCACAATAGGTTGGCCTGGTGGATCCATAAGATTTTTATGGATTTTTGGTAGTATGTAAAAAAACAGGGGTCTTTGGATGTGAGGGATTAAGATATCTATGCTCTTTTTTATTTAAAATATCACTAGAAAGACCTTTATCTAAATATTTAGTTAATTTTGTTTTATTACATATTAATTCTAATGATTGGGGTATTAATTTAGTGGCAGAGTTTAATAAAGATCAAGTCAATTTTTTAGATTTCAAATTATTTCATGACACTCATAATCTTAAGACTCGCACCTTTTTAAAAAAAAAAGTAGATACAAATAGTTTTATTCAATCCAACAGCTGCCATTTTTTACCTTGGCTTCTTAATGTACCAAAAAGCCAACTGTACAGATTAAGAAAGGAATTGTAGTGATATCATAGACTTCAAAACACAATCTGTTATTCTTAAGGGTACATTTTTGTGTAAAAAGTATGATACTAAACCTATTGAAAAAGCTATTGAGGAGGTAAATCTGATGGATAGACAAACTTTACTTAAAGAGACTCCAAAGATCAGGCCAAATAATTTCCAGGAGATTCCTTTAATAACAAAATATAGTGGTAATAATAGATATATTCGTAATATTGTTAAAAAATATTGGCCTATTCTATTACAAGACCCTAGTCTAAAGTCCATCCTGGGTCCACGCCCACGTATTATATTTAGAGGAGTTACCCCATTAAAGAACCATTTGACACATGGTTTTTTAAACACAAAAAAAAACATTTAATGATTTCTCTGGTTTTCATCGGTGTAAAATGTGCCAAGCCTGTAGAGAGACTGATAAAACTCAGAAGAAAACCCTTTGTGAATTTAAGAACCCCCATAGTGATAAAATGTATAAAATTAAAGATATAATCACTTGTGAAACAAGTGGGGTAATATATATGTTAGGGTGCCCGTGTGGGCTATATTATGTAGGGAGAACCACAAGATCCCTTAAAATACGGATAGCAGAACATATTAGGAATCTTCGTAATGGATATGAAAAACATAGTGTCTCCCAGCACTTTCTAACTAAACATCAAAAAGACCCATCTAAACTGCAATTTTTAGCTATAGAGAAACCAAAAATACATTGGCGAGGGGGAGATAGATTAAAAACTCTCGGACAAGCCGAGATGCTGTGGAAGCATTGGGCACCCTAGCTCCTGAAGGCCTTTATGCTGATTTTGAGCTATGCCATTTTTTGTAAGCAATGTGTAATTATATTCCTGGAGTGCTAATTCAGAGTGGGGTTTCCTCCTTATTGGTCTGCGAGGTCTTAGATACCTATATATAGATATATGGATATTATTTATTCACGAGATTCTACTTCATGATATATACTTTTTATCTGGTTGATAACTATATGTATTGGCCACAATACATGGTTCCCAATCTTTCATGACAATATAAATAGGTGGTGTGTTGTTATATCTTCTTTTTTATATTTATATTTGCACATACATTCCTTCTGTTTTTGTTTTAATGATTCATGTTTGAATGATTTGTGTATTAATTCTAGCTCTTTAAGATAGAAAAGAGTGAAGCATGAATTTATACTTCTCCTTGTGTGGATAAATGCACTGTATAACTTTGTATACCCTGATGGGTATACAAAGTAATACAGTGCATTTATCCGTGACGATGACCCGGAAAAACGGGTATAAAATCTTCAAACGTCTCGTGCAGACGTCATCGCTTTGAAAAAGCCTGAGGGCGAAACGCGTCTTCAGATTTTGGTGACGCTGCACAAGATCTTTCACCCAGAAGTCGACTTTCGTTTTTTATTTTCGGTTTGTGGATTCCACTTACCTGCCGCCTGAATATCCGAAGACTGGTTGTATGGTCGGGGGCGTTTTGGGACATTCGGACGAACGCTGGGTGATATTTTAGCATTGCTGCTCATTTTATCTGGTTTTAGATGTAAGCCTCATTTGCAGAGGGATATTAAAAGCGTATTTGTTATTTGTACTACATCTGGCTGTTTTCTGTTTTTATGCTTTATACCCCTGGTTGGAGAATTTGGGATCATCGTCTGCATTGCATCCTATTCACATGCTGATATGAATGATAGGACTTAGAGTCCCTCCAGCGCTTAAACTCAGAGCCAGGGTATAGGCTCTGTTTTCGTGAGTAATTTTTCATTGGGGTATAATATATTTATCTAATTCATTTATTGCTCTGCAACACATTGTATGTTTTTATATTTTTTTTCTTCTTTGTTTATTTACATGGTTTATTATTACCGAGTGATATCTAAGATAAGTATATATCTTGTGATATTTGCGCAACACTTTATTGATTTGTTTTTACACTGTGGGTTGTGTGTGCCTTGGAGGAGCCACACGAGTGTCTGCTGCACTTTTTATAATCTTATTCTGATAAGCGCAGATCACATTGTTTCACTATTGTATTTTGCACTGTATCAAAAAACGTTTGACGCTCTTAACCCCTTAGTGACAAGACATTTTCACCTTGACTTTCACTTGGTGACAATGGCTGTTTTGACATTTCTAGGGTGTTTGTGTTTAGCTGTAATTTCTTTCTCACATACAGAACCCACACAAATTATATGTTGTTTTTATCGTCATAAGAAGGGCTTTCATTAGATACCATTATGTTCATCATATCTTATAATTTACTACAAAAAAAAATCATAAAATATGATGAAAAATTGTAAAAAAACCACTTTTTCTATCTTTGACCTAAAATATAATTTATACAAATAAAATCATTAAAAAAGACCCCGTCTAAATAGTTTCTAAATGTTGTCCCAAGTTCAAAAATATGCATGTTTCCATATTTTTCGGTATTTTTTTGCGAGTTATGGGGCAAAAACCAAAAATAGTGTTTTTTGGTTTTTTACTATATTGACCTTTTGACCCCAACCCAAACCCAAAATTTAACCCTAACACTAAATTTAACCCCAACTCTAATCCTTATTATATCCCATAATATTTTTTATTTTAATTTAATTTTAACCCTATCCCTTATGTTAATTGTTTTTTTTTTTTAACCCTGTAGGCTAAAATAGCTATATGACCTGTTTTTTTATTAATTAAATATGTATTTTAAATATTTTCCATTGCAATGCTACTTAACTACCACTAGGGGCAGTCAAGTAGCATATTCAGAGCGACGGAAGTGAAGTTACTTTCACTTCCAAAGCTCAGACCGGCAGAGGGCTTAGCCATATTGACGGAGCAGCATGCTCCGTCAATATGGCTCCCCACAATCGCTCCGTGGGGCGATCGTGGGTGCCCCAAAATATAAATTTTCGGTGCTGGCTATTGCCTCGACATCGACATGCCAGGCACGTCCTTTGTCGTTAAGGGAGTTTCTCCCAGGACGTGTCTGACACGTCCTTTGTCGGCAAGGTGTTAAGTTTGGTTAGAACAAATCAGGCCAGGTCTGTGTGGGTCTGATTATCTCTAACAAAAATACAACAGTAAAGTTCACACTACAATCGGAAAGCATCTTAGGATAAAGCACCATGTCCCTAAATATCCTCTGCAGGTGTCGGAGCTTCTTGAGGTAAAAGACTTTAACGAACAAGTATCCAGAGAAAAGAGGCTTCAAACGCACACCATAGGAGTGCACCTTACCGGACTAGGTAAGCGGTAAAAAGCACCCATAGGTGTCAATTCATGTACCAACTGTCCGTCCCCCCCTCCCCCTCCCCCTTACCTCGATCCCTGGTGGCTAGTGGGGGCAGCCGGGGGATGTCTGCACGATACGTGCAGACATCCTCCATGCTGCCCGACACGGCAGTCTATTATGACGGACAGCTGGTCCGTCATAATAGACTGCCGTGTTGGGCAGCAAGGAGTATATCTGCACGTATCGTGCAGACATCCCCCAGCTGCCCGATTCTCCCTGGTGGCTAGTGGGGCAGCAGGGGATATCTGCGCGATGAGCGCAGACCTCCCCTGCTGCCGCCCGGCACGCTCGCCGGGACTTCTGTGACGAAAGTGGAAGTTCCCGGCTTCCTCACAGAAGCCCCGGCGGTCGTGCCAGGCGGAAGCAGGGGAGGTCTGCGCTCATCGCGCAGACATCCCCTGCTGCTAGAGAGGGGGATCCAGGTCCCCTGCAGCTCTGCTGGGGACCTGGATCCATGTCTTATAATCTGACCTCAATTTGAGGTCAGATTATAAGAAGACCTCGAATGTAAGACGAGGAGGATTTTTCAGAGCATTTGCTCTGAAAAAAACCTCGTCTTATATTCGAGCAAATACGGTACCCACTCCCGACTCGGGGAGGTAGTGACAAAAAATAACAATACAGGACTCTTTCAAGGCCCTGTAATTGGAATGAGTACACTTTAAATCCTTTAACGAGGATCTATTGGAGGGCAAGTCTGGTGCCAGCAGCCGCGGTAATTCCAGCTCCAATAGCGTATATTAAAGTTGCTGCAGTTAAAAAGCTCGTAGTTGGATCTTGGGATCGAGCTGGCTGTACCAGCCCCTGCTCTCGGCGCCTCCCCAATGCTCTTGACTGAGTGTCCCAGGGGTCCGAAGAGTTTACTTTGAAAAAATTAGAGTGTTCAAAGCAGGCCGGTCGCCTGAATACTTCAGCTAGGAATAATGGAATAGGACTCCGGTTCTATTTTGTTGGTTTTGGGGCCATGATTAAGAGGGACGGCCGGGGGCATTCGTATTGGTCCGCTAGAGGTGAAATCCTTGGACCGGCGCAAGACGAACCAAAGCGAAAGCATTTGCCAAGAATGTTTTCATTAATCAAGAAAGAAAGTCGGAGGTTCGAAGACGATCAGATACCGTCGTAGTTCTGACCATAAACGATGCCGACTAGCGATCCGGCAGCGTTATTCCCATACCCCGCCAAGCAGCTTCCGGGAAACCAAAGTCTTTGGGTTCTGTGGGGAGTGTGGTTGCAAAGCTGAAACTTAAAGGAATTGATGGAAGGGCACCACCAAGAGTGGAGCCTGCAGCTTAATTTGACTCAACACGGGAACCCTCACCCGGCCCGGACACGGAAAGGATTGACAGATTGATAGCTCTTTCTCGATTCTGTGAGTGGTGGTGCATGGCCGTTCTTAGTTGGTGGAGCGATTTGTCTGGTTAATTCCGATAACTAACAAGACTCCTCCATGCTAACTTGTTACGCGACCCCCAGCGGTCGGCGTCCAACTTCTTAGAGGGACAAGTGGCCTTCAGCCACACGAGATCGAGCAATAACAGGTCTGTGATGCCCTTAGATGTCCGGGGCTGCACGGGAGCTAAACTTAAAGGATCAGCGTGTGTCTACCCTTCGCTGACAGGTGTGGGTAACCCGCTGAACCCCGTTCATGATAGGGTTTGGGGATTGCAATTATTTCCCATGAACGAGGAATTCCCAGTAAGTGCGGGTCATAAGCTCGCATTGATTAAGTCCCTGCCCTTTGTACACACCGCCCGTTGCTACTACCGATTGGATGGTTTAGTAAGGTCCTCGGATCGGCCCCACCGGAGTTCAGCGATGGCCCTGGTGGAGCGCCGAGAAGAAGTCGTAAAAGTCGTAACAAGGCTTCCATAGGTGAACATGCAGAAGGATCCTTGACGGGCCAGCACGCTCCCTCGCCAATGGGGAAAGCCAAGAGCTCCTGCTGTCGGAAATGAGCCACCCTGGGGGCTCTCCCGCCCCCAGGGCGAGGGGGGCCCCCCTCGGGCCGCATAGGTCCCTGAGCCGCACGCGGGGGGAGAGGGGCAGGGATGGCGGGGAAGGGGTGCCCGACTGAACCCGTCCCCCGGAGGAAGCGCCAAGGCGGGAACGAGGGAACTCCGCAAGCCGCGCGCAGCTTCCGGGGAAGGGACCGGGAGAAGGCGCCTCCCACCGCCGCCCGCCCGTCCTCCCGCCCGCCACAGCTGCAGGGCTGATGAGGAACCGCTTCCCTCACGGCTGATCCGGGTACCGCTCACCCCGCTCTCCAGGTCTCCCGGGGAGGAAGGTTTGGAAGCCCCACCCTGGTAAGGGCGCCGGACAACAGGGTCCATCGACAGCCGCGTACCGTCGGCTCCCTTTTTTCTGCCTTTGCCTCTGCCGACCGTAGCGGGCCACGCAAAGAAGCTCTCCGGAAGGAGAGGAGTCGTTCGCGAGTTTTAGCGGTGGATCACTCGGCTCGTGCATTGATGAAGAACGCAGCTAGCTGCGAGAATTAGTGTGAATTGCAGGACACATTGATCATCGACACTTCGAACACACCTTGCGGCCCTGGGTTCCTCCCGGGGCTACGCCTGTCTGAGGGTCGCAGCACCCCCTTCATCCCGGGGAGGCGGCACGGCTGGGGCTGTTGCAGGCCGGCCGGCTGGCCCCCCCGAAAAGGAGGTCCCGTCCCCGGTCTTCGTCCCCCCAAGGCCAGACCTCCCCGCCGCAGCGAGTCACCCCCGCGGGCCACCCGGCTGTTTGTGGAAACACGGCTGCCCGCGGACCGTGGGGCGCCGGGCCCGGCCCAGCGAAGGGATCGTGGTTCCGGCGGGGACCCTTCAGTGCTTTTCGACTCACGATCAGACGTGGTGACCCACTGAATTTAGGCATATTACTAAGCGGATGAAAAGAAACTAACCAGGATTCCCCCAGTAACGGCGAGTGAAGAGGGAAGAGCCCCAGCGCCAGATCCCCGGCCACCCAGCGGCCGAGGGAAATGTGGAGTAAGGGAGACCATCGC